>CM019826.1:142434043-142686783 GCA_009763385.1 Coix lacryma-jobi var. lacryma-jobi
CTTCTTGGGGCAGTTGGCGATGAAGTGGTCGGGGTCGCCGCACTCGTAGCATCCCGTGCGTCCTCCTCCTCGACGGCGGTTCATGCGGTTGTTGTGGAACCGCGAGAACCGGTTGGCGAGCAAAGCCAACTCGTCATCTCCCAAAGACTCCAGCTGGTCCTCTGTCACAGAAAAGAGAGAAGAAAGCGCAAAGCCAGCTGAGGGGTTAGAGGAAGAGCCGGAAACCAAAGCCATGGACGGGCGAGAAGGATTTTCAAAAGAAGCCCTCGCCATAGCATCAATCTCACTGGACTTGAGCTTACTGAAGGAGCTCGTCGCAGGTGAGGGGTCTCATAGTTCGGCGATTCGATGATTGCCTGAACCTTGGAGTCCCACACCGAACGGTCAAGAGTGTGCAAAAGCTTCAAAGCACGCTCATGATCGTCAAAGGCAACTGCTCTCTGTAGCCCTCATCCTGTTGACCATCACCTAAAGCGAGCGATATAAACTTTCTATGCTCTCGCCAGGTTGATGTCTAAAGTTCTCATACTCTCGCTTGAACGACTCGTAGAGTCGGGGTTTTGACTTGAGAGGTGCCCTCATGAAAACGCATGAGAGTGTCCCAGATCTCCCGAGCCGTAGCGAGGTGAGAAACACGATCAACTCACCCATGCTCAAAAAAGAGAGAAAAGAGCATTACGGGCTCGGCTATTGGCATCGTGCTCATCGATCTGCTGTTGAGTCACACGAGCAGCCAAGAACACGTAATCAGGGGGAGTTGCAAATATTCCAGATCGAAGCGCCCAAGCTCTGCAAATAGGCCGACATACGTATCTTCCAATACGCATAGTTCGTCCCATCGAAAAACGGCGGTTTGCCCACGTCGCGATCCATGTCGCCTTCGGTGGATCTGGAAAACGGCTAAGGTGGAAGATCCTTAACCCGCTCCGATACCAATTGAAGGACCGAGAAGCTATCCGAAAGCGACCAGAGGGGGGGTGAATGGGAGCTTCAAAATTCCTTTCGGAAACTAGATGCCACTGTCCCAAGATCAACCCCAAAGAGCGAACCTAGAGCTTGCTAATGTCCACGACCCTAGATATAGGGTGGATGCTTCTAGAAGCACAGCGGGACACTAGACAACCCTAGAAAGCCAACGCAAAAGACGGAACTCGAATCCGATCAAGAACGAACGAACCGCGAACGAAAACGCGCGAAACTGCAACGACCGGACTCTGCCTGCGTCCGGTCAGCTGGGACCGGACGCGTCCGGTCGTCAGAAATCTGCTCTGGGAGCTCTCTGTTCGCGACCGGACGCCACGGTGCTCAAGCGTCCGGTCGTTCACTGAGCGTCCGGTCAGATCAAACACACACGATGAACAGGAACCTAGGCGCGTCCGGTCGATTGATAAACACAGAGTCCGGTCACGAGCGTCCAGTCAAAACAGAAAACCCTGTACGCAGCGCTCAACGACGGACGCACTGGTCAGCGTACGATCACTTCGCGACCAGCGTCCGGTCACCCCGCAGCCCCTCTGTTCTTCCACCGATCCGACTCAAACTCACCCCAAAACGCATCCTCTACGGATCAAACTTGGTGAGTGAAGTCACACAGAGGTTAGTGAGCTATCTCTAAGAGATCATGGCTCGAACCTAACTCAAAATCGGTGAATCGAAGAATTTCGGGGGAAGGGACGAAAAGTGACCCGAAACAAAAAATCGATCGATCTCCTAGACCGTGAGGTAAAAGAATGATTCCTTCGGTGGAAAGAAGTGCCTCACGATCTAGAACAACTTGGTTCAAATGGATTTGCAAAAGATGAACCGAGCAGAGAGATCAAATGACGGGAAATCGTGGAGCAAAAAGATCCCGCGAAGAACACAAGCAAACGGAAATCACAGCCACGAACTCGAAACAAGTCGCAAATCAAGCCAATCGATATGCTCCAAGGTGAGGATACGCCTCACTTCCTCAAATCAACAGTACACAGAGTGGAGTCTCTCTGCGGATCTCAACTAGCTAAAGCAGGGGATGGGAGAGTGGAAAACCCTAGCAAATGAAGGCACTACTGAAATAGCTAAAACTGAGATAACTGAGATAGGGAGGAGGGTGTCTCCCCGGACTACTTATCTATTCTAGTCTAAGTCTATTTCCTACTCTACCCCTCTCTATTCTAATTACAGAGCGAACCAGCTAAACCCTAGGGTTATTAGGACCAACTCGGTGGTAGGTAGATCCAACGGCCACGCCCGCACAACTCGTCCGCGTTGCCTCACGCAACCTTCCGATTGCCGCCACGTGCCGTCCTCGCTCTGCACCCCCGGTTTGTGGCCCAAACGGGAAACCCGCCTTTTCCATCAGCCCCCGTTTTGAGGAAGCCCAAACCGGGAAACCAGCCTCCAGCCCGAGTTTGTGGCCCAAACTCGAAAACCCGCAGCGCCCGAGTTTTGAGGCCCAAACTCGGAAACCGGCCACGCCCAGGTTTTGAGGCTCAACCTGGAAACCGTCACGCCCAGGTTTGTGGCTCAACCTGGAAACCCAGCACCCAGTTTTGAGGCCCAAACCTGGAAACCGTCCACCGTTGGTTTTTCCCGGGCTCTACCACACAAACCGGCGTCGTAGAGGGGATGCATCGCCTGTGCACCCTTCCAGACATGATCGCACTTCTCCGTTGTTGCTGTCGCAGGCTGCCAGCCACCACAGCTGATCCTCCGGCCTCCAGTCCATCAGTCTAAGTCCACGTCCGCCCTTCACCGTCCGATACATCGGCATGGCACGTCCGCCGCACGGCACGCCCATCCTTCATCGCGCCCGTCCGTCGGCACGGCACGTCGCAACTGACCTTAACCCGCCATCGACCACTGTCTCTGTGCTCGAACTGCACAACACAAGCCAAAGAACATGAGCATCATCCCGTTGACAATCATATCACACAGAGACTCGACATTACACCCATGTATCGCAAGGAGGCCCGTCACAATACTTTGAAACTGGCAGGTAACCATACAAATAGACAAAACCATAATCCCACAGTTATATCAATAAACACAACAGTAACACATTCCTCTCCATACACAAGCTCAAGACGGAAGAAAGCAACCTCACGTCCACGAAGTATGTTCCAATCCTTATCATAGTGCACTAATGGTTATGTAGCAAAGCAATAGCAAACCAAAAGGGACCAACGTTCATCATTTATAGCCCATTCTATGCCTACGCAGTTGTCGGTGTTTCGACCCCGGGGGTATGACATCAACTAGTAATATGATCGCGTGTTCTCTTCCTGGATGGTGATGCAAGATGACACAAGGATTTATCCTGGTTCGGGCAAAGAAGGCCCTACGTCCAGCGGGGGAGGAGGTTCTCGTATTACTTGCACCTAAGTGCTTGTACAGGGGCAATACAAGCTCAATGAGCGTGGACCGGAGTCCGGACTCGTGTTTTTGTGTGTGGACTCGTGTGTCTCTTCCCTGCGCGCGAAGGGCCCTGGCGTCCCCTTTTATAGAACAAGAGGAGGCCAGGGTTTACATAGGATTGACATGTACAACGTTCGGTATGGCGAAGGGTAGGAACTCTGTCTCGTCGAAGTCACTGTAGCCAACGTGGGTGTTGCTGTTGAGGCGTCCTTGATACGTGGCCTCCATCCCGGGCGCGGACGTGGAGGCGTGGCGATGTGGAAGTCGTACAACACCCATCCCGGTACGTACAGGACACGGCGGGGCCCTCCGGGTCTTGGGGTACCTGCCCTCCAATAGCGTGAAAGCAGTTAGGGCTCGAGGGGCGCGGAGCCGGCCTCGAGGTGGCGCCTACGGAGGGCTCGAGCCCCCGCAGGTACGGGCAAGTCCCGGAACGCCCGGGCGTACAGCGGGATCCCAGGCCTCGGGATGAGGCTCGAGTGTGCTACAGTGCAGGGCACGGCCCAACAGTGCTGTACTTGCGCCTTTTTGCCCATGCTTGAGGTGAAAGCGAGATTTGACTGGTGGCTCCGGTTTACTGTGGCGCATGTCGCCGTGCACCAGAAGACGTGACCGGAGTAGGTGAACGTATTAAATACGCAGTATGGGGTTGGTATCCGGTGCCCGTGCCGCTCGAGGGAGGCGTGGAGCGTCTCGAGGGATAGGCTGTCGCGCCAGAGAGGCTCGAGGTCCCCGCGTGGGGTCTCGAGGAGCGATGTATGGCTGCGGAGGGCTCGAGGCCTATGTACCGGGGCTCGAGGAGTTGGCTTTTTAGAAGGTTATACTTGCTAGGTTTTGCTATTAATTGGTGTTCTAGTTTAACCTATTGGTTTTGCGTTGATTGGGGGTACCCCTTTGGTGTTCCCCGACAGTAGCCCCCGAGCCCTTGTTCGAGTGCTGGCACTCGAGCAGGGGCTCCCGACTGGGATCTCGAGGGTTAGCTAACCGGTCTCGAGGGTTTGGCCGTTTTGATTCCGTGGGTGTCGTGCGAGCGACACCCGCGGGTGTAGCCCCCGAGGCCACGGGGGAGTGGTTAGGGCTCCCTCGTGGGCTGTTTTGCGAGTGTTAGTTACGTTTAGGTTCGGGGGGAGTGTCGAGCCCCGAGTTTTTTAACCCTCTTTCGTCGAGGGGTGCCAGGCTGAACTGACCGGCCGGCTCTTCGAGCTGTCCGGCACGCCAATTGCCCTGGCTTGTCATCCCGCGAGTCCTTTCGATCGGATGCGAGGGGGGATGCCTCGTACTACACACGAGTGGGCGAGTATCGAGGTCCCGGTGAGCTGGTAACGGGGAAATCCAAGTGAGACCTCGTGCCCCGTTCGATGGGGTCGACTGTAGCCCGGAGGCGATCTCATAAAGCATGGGCGCTCAGTCTGCAGGAGTCCGGGTCCATTCGATAGGACCCGGTGGCTCGATGCCTCCCTCCGAGGGGATCTCACTGCACGTCGCGCGCCCCGCCTTGGATACACGTGAGGGCCTCGAGGGCTTGGCCCTCGAGCGATGCTGCGAGTGGCGCCCCTTGGTGTCCCTGACTCGGGTGCTCGAAGCCGGCTGTCGAACCCCTTCGAGGGCCAGCCTTCGCTGCTTCGAGGCTTAGGGCCGGGGCCCTTTTACCTTCCTGAAGAAGCCTTCGTCGCTTGGAATCCTTCTGCCCGTTGGGCGCGCCTTTTTAGGCGGAAACCGTCAGGGAGTGGAGATCGTGGCGCCAGGGCAGCGGACGTGAAGTTGGAGCGGCGGCCGCGGAGGGCCCCGGTAGTTGAGCGGAGGATGGATGTTGCCGCGTGTACCTGTCAACCGGCTCGAGACGTGGTTAGGTGGGCGCATTAAATGCATGCGGTTACCTTTTTACGTCGTGGGAGACCCCGCCCGTTGGGGTTTCCCTTATAAATATCGAAAGAGGGGAAAAGGAACCCTTTACTTTGCCTTTGCCTTCACCGCCGCCGTAGCCTTCACGCGCCCTCTCCTCGAGCTAGTCGATTGGGAATTTTCCGGCCGTCCGTCCGCTGCTCGGGTCCGCGCCGCCATCGTCATGGCTGCCCAGACACAAGCGCTGCCGGCCGAAGACTGGAGCCCGACGAAGGTGACGCAGCGCGAGATGGACTCGTTGGTGGCCCAGGGGCTTCTCCGCCCCAACCCGGAGGAGGGACCCGCGTGGTGGGCTATCCCGTCGGCGGAGCACCGGGAGCCGCACCCGCCGGAGGGGTACGTGGTGAGCTTCACGCGCTACCACCGCATGGGGCTCGGTGTTCCGCCGAGCCGCTTCATGCGGGCGCTGACCCACCACTACGAGGTGGAGCTGCAACACTTCTCCCCCAATTCAATCTCGCACGCTGCCATCTTCGCCGCGGTGTGCGAGGGGTACCTGAAGATCGAGCCGCACTGGGAGATGTTCGTCCATCTCTTCCGGGGCGAGCTCTTCATCAAGGCCTTGAAGCCCAGCGGGAGGCGGCTCGTGCGCATGGGCTCCCTCACCGTCACTGCGAGGACTGGGACCTCGTCGGCCAATGTCCCCCGCGAATACCTGCGGTACAAGCTTTCCACCAACCAGGCCGGGTGGGACGACCACTGGTTCTATCTGCGGAATGAAGGTGGTCTTCTTCCCAGTACCCCAGGGTCCTCACTCAGCGGAGAAGGGACCGGGGGTCGCGGCCTGGTGTACCGCTGATGAAGATGATGAGGACGCTGGTGGACGAGAAGAATTGACCGTTCAGCGGTCATCTGGGCGTTCCACCAGCGAAGGGTTCTTCCGCTGGCGGACCGCCCCCTTCTTATGCACGAGATGGGGCCGAAGGCCCAGCTCGAGGCGCTAAATCGGTCGAGGATGGCCGAGGAGAGGCTGCCTCGGAGAGCGAGGGCGTCTCCGGGTGTCGATCACGATCCAAGGGTCGTTCGTCCCCGAGTACACCAACCTGGTCGCCATGGCACCCGACGAGGGGTGTCTCGACCTGGTAAGCCCCCTCGAGCTAAGCTGTCCCGAGCCTCCTCCCCCTTTCTCTTTCTCCGAACCTTGTACATTCTTCTTGTGGTTTGTCTCGTCACGCTTCTTCTTTTTTGCAGGGGGTTTACTTGTCGTGCGTCGAGGCCCCGGTGAGGGAGGACGCCGCGGATACCCAGGTGAGGCGCCTCTCTGCTCAGAAAGATAAGGAGAGCAAGGATGCCAGAAAGAAGAAAGAGAAAAACAAAAACTTGCGTCGCTCGGCTCGGGAGCAGAGGCTGGCGAAGGCTCGTCGCAACCGGCAGCCTGGAGATGGGTCCCCCGAGCTGAGCTCCTCGAGCTCGGAGGAGGAGAGTGATGATGAGGAGGAGAGTGACGACGAGGGAATGGATGCGCGTCTGAGGCGCGCGGGGGTCGTCGACGTCGGGGCTGACCGCTCCTCTGTGCAGGAGGGTATACTGGAGGTCCCCCGGCGAAGGGATCGCGCGGGACGCAGCCGCGGAAGGCGGCGCCGAGCCCTGCCTCGTCGGGGGCACGAGGACCGTCGAGCTCCGTGCCGGACGTGCCCCGGACGCAAAGAAGCCTCGGACCCGGGGCGCCGTCGCCGCGGCACAGAAGGAGGCTTCGGCCACATCGACCCAAGCGGGGGGTCTCGAGAAGGGCCGGACCTCGAGGAGTGATCATCACGCCGGAGGGGATGCCGGGGCCGTCCGCCACGAGGCGTCGAGGGCGTCGTCGAGCCCGCGGAGGAGCGGGCAGCATGAGAGGGCGCCGAGCCCCCGTCACCATGACCGTCGAGGGGGGAGTCCCGGCCGTCTCGCGACCAGAGTCGCGACCGACCCCGGAGTCCGTCGCCGCACCACCGCCGGGAGAAGGAGGCAGATGTGGGGAGGCGCGACCGCCGGCCCGAGCGCCAGAGTAGGTCTCGGAGCCCGCGCCGGGAAAGGCGCCGAGATGACTGCTCGAAGGAGGTGCGGTCGCCCCCTAGAGACAAGGGGCAGAAGGAGGGCTCCCCATCGAGGTCGAGCCACACAGAGACGGCTCGGGAGCATGGCTCGAGCCATAGATCGGGCTCGAAGCCCCCGGGTGAATCCGGCAGCTCGGGGAAGAAGGCCCGCCGTCACTTTGGGTAAGTAGTGTTTTTCAATTTTGCTGGTAGTGAGGTTTTACTCCCCCCCCCTTTTTATCTTTTGTGATGCGCGCCGTCTATGGTTTTTTAGGGGAAAGCGCTCCTGGCAGGAGGTGGACCTCGCAGCGTCCAAGCGGACTAAGACCTCGAGCTCTGCTGTGGAACAGGCACCTCGAGGTACGGCTTCTTCCTCTGCTGGGGAGGCCGCTTGGCTGGCAAAGGCCCGAGCGGCCATGGCTCGGGGAAGTCGGATGGCCGCCGCGGATCTTGGTGAGGCCGCCGCCATCGACCACGGAGGTCGAGGCATCTTCCTGACTCTGACAACGTCGTTATCTTTTTCAGCAGGGACCGCAGCTTCTGGCATCGATCCTGCCGTCACCGCGTCCGTCGCGACACCGCCTCCTCCTGCTCCGGTGGTACCTACCGAGAGGCCGCTTCTCCCCCCGCCATGACACCATTTTGGGGGGAGCACCGGAGATAGGCGCGGCTCCGTCGGTGTCTGAGGCCGGGGGGTCGGGTCCCGAGACCCCAGTCGACGAGAGTCGGCCCGCGGAGGAGGGGCAGGAGGGAGAGGCGTTGGTGCCGACGGTGGAGGAGCTCTTGGACGAGCTGGAGCGGGTGCCGCCTCCGGTCGAGGGCTCAACACTGGAAGAAGCGCTCGAGGCCCCGGCCAGGGGCGACAAGGCGCCGGAGGACTCGGCGAGGGAGGAGAGCTTGGGGGCGAGCCACCCCTCGAGCGATCCGCTACCGCTCGAGTCCCCGCCTCCACGCGAGGCCGCGCCGTCGCCCCGGGAGGAGACGGAGCAGCGGGCGGAGAGGAGGAGGGGCGGAGGGAGCCGCATCCTGTGCCACCGGTTTGTGGGCCGCAGCCAGCACCGCTCGAGCCGGAGGAGGAGGGCCTGCCCCTCGTCGAGGTTGATCAACCGGTGTGGCAGTTTCCTCACGCGCCGAGCTCGCCCCGAGCCATGGTCCCCGTCGAGCGATCGGCCCAACAGGGGGCCCCGCGGGAGGCGCGGTCCATCTTCAGGGAGGTGGTCGAGCTCATGGCGGAGGCGGAGCGGTCCTTCTCGGAGGAGACACGGGAAGGCTCCTCGCTAGGGCGGAGGCGGAGCTCCAGGATCTCCGCGCTGAGCTGAGCCGGAATGCCCAAATGGCGAGCCGGCTCAACGAAGCGCAGGTAGAGGCCCAGGCGGCTCGAGGGGAGGCCGCCCGAGCTAAGGAGGAGGCCGCCACCGCTCTAGAAGCGTCGAGGAAGGAGGTCGCCGATGCCCGAAGCGAGGCCACCACCGCCCGGTTTGAAGCGGAGGCGGCGAAGAAGGAAGCCGCTGACGCCCAAAGCGGAGCCGCCATCGCCCGATCCGCAGCGGAGCGGCGGCGAAGAAAGAGAGAGCCGAGGATGCCCAGAGCGAAGCCGCCACCGCCCGATCCGCGGCGGAGGCGGCGCGGCAAGAGGTGATCCGGAAGGATCTGGCCCTCGCAGAGACGGGCAAGCTGGTAGAAGACCTCAGGGCCGAAAAGCGCGACGTGCTGTCCGAGAAGCGTAGGCTTGATCAGCGCGTCGAGGGCCTTACCAGCGACCTCGCCGCTCTGGGCATGCACTGCGAAGGTAATTTTCATGCCTTGCCTTGTTTTGATCTCGAGGTTTTTGTCACGCCGCGATCTCACTCCTTCTTGTTTGTTGCGCAGAGGTTGAGAAGACCGCCGAGGAGCTTCGCGGGACGAACCAGGCTCTCCTGGGGCAACTCCAGGACGAGACCATGGTGGCAGAACGAGCGCGCGCCACCCTCGACAGGCTTGACTCTATGTGGGGCGTCGCTCCGGTAGCCGCGGCAGAGGGCGCGGTGGCTCGAGGCGACGCTTTGGTCGACGCCTTATGCTATTTTGACGCGGCCGCGCGGGACCGAGTCCGGCACGCTCTCCACCATGGCGTCAAGCAGGCGCTCGCGGCCGTCCGTTCCGCCTTCCGCTTCCCGGTCAATGTCGTCGCCAAGGGCTTCATTGAGATTGAGAGGGGGGAGGGACGAGGAATGGAACGATCGCCGCGTCGACAAGATCCTCGAGAAGGTGGACAAGCGGGGGCGGCGCTCGCGAAGCTCTTCGAGGAGGATGTGCTGCCTCCGGATGCGGACAGCGGTGTAGGTGGCCCCCCTTCTCCTGGCCCGGACGTCGAGGCCGAGCCCGCCGCGGAAGATCTCGGGGAGGAGTACCAGACCGACGAGGATTGAGACCTGCGTGTCAAATTTGGGCATCGAGGCCTTTGTAAAAATTTGTGTCATTACTTGTGGCCTGACGAGGCCAATCATGTGTATATATGACTTGTTTATTTAAAGAAGTGTTTTCTTTTCAAATTTATTCGATCAATTCTCTTTGTCTCTAGCTCGAGCTTCAACCGGCTTGGTCCGTGTTCCTTCGATACGCGCCACGAGTACCTCGAGGGGAGGCGTAGGTAGGGTACCGTAGCCCGGGGGCGTAGGTGGCCGTCTACGTCGACGCCCCCCGACTCTTGGAGGCTCGGGGTACTTACGGATTTAGACGCTGCTATTATGCTCGAGGTGCGAATTGAGACGAGGGTCGAATTTTTGAAAAGAAAACGCGCATTTTTTCCGGAGTCTGGGGGGGCCCTGTCAGCCCCCGAGGGAGGCTCGACCCTGAGCATAGCAGGGTCGAGGCTGCCTTAAGTTGCTAAGTAATATGAAAGATGGCACACGAGTTGGCTCATTCATACTCAACGTGTTTGTACAAAGCAACAAAATGAACAAGGCCTCGAGGCCCTTAAGGGTAGAAGCGACGTAGCTGAGATATGTTCCATGCGTTCGCCAGGATCCTGCCTTGACCGTCGTAGAGCTTGTACGTTCCTGGCTTGAGCACTTCAGCTACGGTGTATGGGCCCTCCCTGGGGGGTGAGCTTGTGGCGCCCTCGATTATCTTGCAGTCGTCGAAGCACGAGGTCCCCCACCGCTAGGTCCCTTTTGCGCACGTGCTTGTCGTGGTAGCGTCGAAGTGTTTGCTGGTAGCGCGCGGAGTTGATGAGCGCCACGTCTCGGGCCTCCTCGAGCTGGTCCTTGGCGTTGGCGAGCTTTTCGTCGTTGGTTTGCTCGTTGTAGGCTCGAAGTCGAGGTGAGCCGTACTCGAGGTCCGTAGGCAAGACGGCCTCGGCGCCGTAGGTTAGGAAAAACGGAGTGAACCCGGTGGCTCGACTCGGCGTAGTCCTGAGGCCCCACAGCACCGAGGGGAGCTCTGCGGCCCACCCCTTTCCGAAATTTTTGAGGGTCTTGAACAGCCTCGGCTTCAGCCCATGGAGTATCATGCCGTTGGCGCGCTCGACCTGCCCGTTGCATTGAGGGTATGCGACCGAGGCCCAGGTCACGCGAATGTTGTTGTCGTCGCAGAAGTTGGTGAACTTTTTGCCCGTGAATTGGGTGCCATTGTCGGTGATGATGACATTAGGCACCCCGAACCGGTACATGATGTCGGCGATGAACTCGACCGCCTTCTCGGAGGTGGGGTCGCCTATGGGCTTGGCCTCGATCCACTTGGTGAATTTGTCGATGGCCACGAGCACATGCGTGTACTTTCCGGTTGTCATCTTGAGGGGACCCACGAGGTCGAGCCCCCAGACGGCAAACGGCCAAGTAATGGGGATCATCTGCAGGGCGTGCGCGGGTTGATGCGTTTGCTTGGCGTAAAACTGACACCCTTGGCAAGCTTGGACCAGGCGCTTGGCGTCTCCGATGGCGGTTGGCCAGTAGAAGCCTTGTCGGAAGGCGTTCCCTACCAAGGTCCTTGGCGCTGCGTGATGGCCGCAAGCCCCCGAGTGCATGTCGTCGAGGAGCCTGCGTCCCTCCTCGAGGGGGATGCAGCGTTGAAGGATTCCCGATGGGCTTCGACGGTACAGCTCTCGTTCGTTGCCGTAGATGACGTAGGTCTTGGCCCTTCGAGCGATGCGTCGGGCCTCCGTCTTGTCTTCTGGTAGCACGCCTTGCGTCAGGTAGTCGAGGAAGGGCGTCCGCCAGTCGAGGGGTCGTGATGAAGAAGAGGCGGGCGTGTCAATCTGCATTGCCTCATCGGATGTCGAGGTGTCGTTCTCGAGGGGTGGCGTTAACGGTCGAGCCCCCGCTGTCTCGATCGGTGTGGTGTCGAGGGGCCAGCCCCCGGGCCGATTTTGACGGATGGCTCGAAAACGTCCCTCGAGAAGACGTCTGGTGGAACGTGCCGCGCGTGGACGCCAACTTTGCCAGCTCGTCTGCGGCCTCGTTGTACTTTCGAGCTATGTGGTTGAGCTCGAGGCCGTAGAACTTATCTTCTAGCTTGCGCACCTCCCCGCAGTATGCCTCCATCTTGGGATCGATGCAGCTTGAAGCCTTCATAACCTGGTTGATGACGAGCTGCGAGTCCCCTCGAACATCGAGGCGTCGGACCCCGAGCTCGAGGGCGATGCGCAGCCCATTAACAGGGCCTCGTACTCAGCGACGTTGTTGGAGGCGGGGAAGTGTAAGCGTAGCAGGTAGCGCATGTGGACTCCGAGGGGTGAGATGAAGAGCAGGCCTGCGCCTGCCCCCGTCTTCATGAGGGATCCGTCGAAGTACATGGTCCAGAGCTCGGCTTGGATTTGTGCCGGCGGGAGCTGGGTGTCGGTCCATTCAGCAACGAAGTCTGCCAACGCTTGTGACTTGATGGCTTTTCGCGGGGCGTAGGTGATGGCCTCCCCCATTAGCTCGGCGGACCACTTGGCGATGCGCCCCGTGGCCTCCCGATTGTTGATGATCTCGCCGAGGGGGAAGGATGACACCACCGTTACGGGATGAGCGAGGAAGTAGTGCTGGAGCTTGCGTCTCGTGATGATGATGCCGTAGAGCAGCAGCTGGATGTGCGGGTACCGGATCTTGGCCTCGGAGAGCACCTCACTGGTGAAGTACACCGGCCGTTGGACCGGCAACGCATGACCCTCCTCGCGCCTCTCGACGGCTATGACCGCGCTGACCACCTGAGTGGTTGCGGCCACATAGAGGAGGAGAGGCTCGGGGGATCGTCACCCTGGGCCGGTCGCGGTGGCACGAGAATTGGCGCGGAAGTCAGCAACCCCTTCAACTTGGTTAAGGCCTCCTCGGCTTCGACAGTCCACGCAAAGCGTTCCGTCTTCTTCAGCAGCAGTAGGTAGAGGGGTAGCGCTTTTTCCCCTAGCCTCGAGATGAATCTGCTGAGAGCGGCTAGGCAGCCTGTCACTTTCTGTACACCCTTGAGGTCTCGAATTGGGCCCATCCTCGTGACTGCTGAGATTTTTTCGGGGTTGGCCTCGATCCCCCGTCGTGAGACAATGTAGCCAAGTAGCATGCCCCGAGGCACACCAAAGACACATTTCTCGGGGTTGAGCTTCACATTCTTGGCCCGGAGGCACTCGAACGTGGTCTCGAGATCGCTGATGAGGTTCCCGACTTTCTTGGTTTTAACCACGATGTCATCGACGTAGGCCTCGACGGTTTTGCCTATGTGTTCGCCGAAGATATGCTGCATGCAACGTTGGTACGTTGCCCCGGCGTTTCGAAGGCCGAAGGGCATTGTAACGTAGCAATACATACCAAAAGGCGTAACAAAAGAGGTAGCGAGCTCGTCGGATTCTTTCATCCTAATCTGGTGGTAGCCGGAATACGCATCGAGAAACGAAAGTACTTCACACCCCGCAGTGGAATCGACAATCTGATCAATTCTAGGTAAAGGAAACGGAACTTTTGGACATGCTTTATTCAGACCAGTGTAGTCTACACACATCCGCACTTTTCCATTCTTTTTCCTAACTAGTACAGGGTTAGCTAGCCACTCTGGGTGAAATACCTCCTTGATGAACCCGGCCGCCAAAAGCTTGTGCACCTCCTCGCCGATGATCCTGCGCTTCTCCTCGTCGAAGCGGCGCAGGCGTTGCTTCACCGGTCTGGACCCGGCCTGGATCTCCAAGGCGTGCTCGGCGACTTCCCTCGGTATGCCCGGCATGTCCGAGGGCCCCACGCAAACATGTCGATGTTCGCGCGGGAGAAAGTCGACGAGCACTGCTTCCTATTTAGGCTCGAGGCTGGCACTGATGGTCAGCGTTTGCCATTGGTCGAGGTCGGGTCGACGGGTATCTGCTTGGTGTGCTCCGCCGGCTCGAAGGTGCCAGCGTGGCGCTTTGCTTCAGGGGCCTCCTCGGTGGCCAGGGCGGCTAGGGCCTCGAGCGAGTCGAGTTGGACGTTTGCCTCCCCACGCTCGACGCACTCCACGTCGCAGTGGTACGTGCTCGTAGGAGGTGTCGACGGTGATGACCCCTTTTGGCCCCGGCATCTTGAGCTTCAAGTACGTGTAGTTGGGGACCGCCATGAACTTAGCATAGCCGGGCCTGCCGATGATTGCGTGGTAGGTCCCTTGGAACCCGACCACCTCGAAGGTGAGCGTCTCCCGGCGGAAGTTGGCCGGCGTGCCAAAGCAGACAGGCAGGTCGATGCGCCCGAGGGGGGGTGTGCTTCCCAGGTACGACTCCGTGGAACCCCCCGACGCTGGGTCGGAGCTGGTCCCTCGAAATCCCCAGGAGGTCGAGGGTCTCGAGGTATATGATGTTGAGGCTCGAGCCCCCATCCATCAACACCTTGGAGAACCGTACATCGATGATGACGGGGTCGACGACAAGAGGGTACGCTCCGGATTTACGACATGATCCGGATGGTCGTCACGGTCGAACGTGATCGGCGCATCAGACCAGTCGAGGTACCGGGGTGCTTCGTGGCGGAGTGCAAAGATCTCCCGGCGCTCCTTCTTTCTCTGTTGAGCCGAGAGCCCGACGGTTGGGCCCCCGTAGATCATGAAGCAGTCACGCACCGGGGGGAAACCCGCGTCCCCGTCGTCGCGTCGATTGTTGTCCTTGCCCTTAGGCGCGCGTCTTCCTTCTTGTCGCCGAGCTTGGAGTAGAACCCCTTCAACAGTCGGCAGTCTTTTAGCTTATGATTTACGAGGCCCTTGTGATAAGGGCAGGGGTCCTCGAGCATCTGGTCGAAAACAGCCCCGTCAGGGGGGCCTCGAGGTTTCTTATGGTCGAGGGCGCCCATGAGCACTTCTTCATCGTTGTCGTCGTCGGCGTCGCGCTTCGCCTTCTGACCTTTGCTTTTGTTCTTCTTCTTTTTGTTGTTGTTGTTGCGGTTCTTGGCGTCGTCGCCCTTGTTCGAGCCCTCTGGCGCGGTCACCGCCTTACCTTTGTCCGTGGAGCGGCCAAAGAAGGCCCCCACTGCCTCGTCGCCTGAGGCAAAGCTGGTGACACGATCCATCAGGTCCTCGACCGTCCTGGGACGGTAGCGTCCTAGCTCATGAACTAGCTCTTGGCATGTCGTGCCCGCGAGGAACGCTGAGATGACGTCCTCATCAGGCACGTGGGGGAGCTCGAGGCGCTGCTTCGAGAACCGCCGAGCAAAGTCGCGGAGGGGCTCGTCCGCCGCCTGCCTGCAACGCCGTAGATCCCAGGGGTTGCCTGGGCGCACGCAAGTTCCCTTGAAATTCCCGTCGAAGACCCTGACTAGGTCGGCCCAGTCGTCGATCCGATCCGCGGGAGCCCCTCGAGCCACCGGCGGGCGGTGTCCGAGAGGTAAAGTGGGAGTTGGCGTATGATCACACGGTCGTCGTTCTTCGCTCCGCCCAGTTGGCAGCCTAGGCGGAAGTCCGAGAGCCAGAGCTTGGGCTCGACCTCCCCGTCATACTTCACGATGTTGGTCGGTGGTCGGAAGCGGTCGGGGAGGGTTGAGCTGCGGATGGCCCGGCTGAAGACTCTGGGGCCCGGGGGCTCGAGGACTTGCCGGTCCTCGTCACTGTCGTAGCGCCCCCCTCGATGGGCGCTATAGCCACGCTCTTGGGCCCCTTGTCCTTGCGCCGGCGGTTGATGTCGTTGCGGGCGTCGTTGGGGTCTCGAGGCGGCCGGTTGTCGACGATCCGTTCCCGGACTGGCCTAGCTCGAGAGGCGTCCGGCTGGTGGACGGACATCTCGCGCTCGTTGCGGGGCGTGTCTGCTGGTTTCCCCGAGGCCGCCCCGCGCCGCCGCGAGGCTGAGCTCTCGCCTGCTGCACAGCGGCTGTCTCGAGGAGGTTCTTCATTTCCCCAAGCATGCGCCTGGCGTCAGGGTTGGAGACGGCGGGTAGATCACGGAGCAACATTGCCGCCGCCACCACGTTCTGCCCGGCTCGCGGGAAACGCACCTCCCTCGGGTCAGAGGGCGGGGGAGATTGTGAGATGCCGCCCTATCACGATGCACCTGCACCTTTGGGGCGTGCTGGTGGCCCGTCCTCGAGGATCTGCCGGTGGACATCGTCGAGCGCGGCCACGAACACCGGCGCCTCGAGTTGTGCCGGGTCCGTGCTATAGTTTTCTCGAGTTGCAACAGGCGCTGTCGGCTCCCCCTCAGCCTTGGGCGATGGCCTCCCGCAGCTGCGTGAGCTGCGCCGCCCGGTCGTCGCCGTGCTGAGATGGTGCAGCCGGTGCCGGGGGTTCGTCCCTCCCCTGAACGCGTGATCCTCCTGCCGCAGCCACGTTTCCGGGCTCTTCGAGGTTGAGCTCCGACCTGGCGTCGTCGTCGTCATCCTCGGCGTCGTCCACGACCCCCTCGAGCTGGAAGCACTCCCTGGTGGGGTCCCAGAGGTCAGGGTCGTGGTAGTCGTACTCATCAGAGTCAGAGCTGCTGATGCCGCGCCGCCTGGCTCGTGCCGGGACTGTAGCTCGCGGTACCACTCCCCGAAGGTGGCTCGGCGAGGTGGCTCGACGGCTCGTGAGAGGCCGCGGTCGACGTGTACGGGGTAGACGATCTCCAGGTCGGTGGTGGTCGTAGGAGTACGCCCGGACGCTCCTCCCGCTCTGCGGCCGCCCGGTCCTGACGGAGCTCGCCGAGGCGGTGGGCGTGAACTGCCGCGGGGTTGTTGAGGCGGCAAACGGGAGCCGCTGGCGTCGGGGCGGTACACCCGTGCGGGAGGAGGCCTGGTGGGTCGACGGAGCACGGCTCGGGGGCCTCTGGCCAGGCTCCCGGTTCGTGCGCGTGACGAACGCGAACTCGCTGGAGAGTGCGCGCGCGCCCTAGAAGTCTCCGGCCGTGCGCCGGGCGGGTTTCCCCTCGGGGGCTCTGCGTCGGCCGCGGGGAAGTGGGCGTGCGCCGCGGGCACCGCCCGTGCCCGGCGTCGATGGTGACGACGGCGCCGCTCGCGAGGTGGCGACGCGTGGTGGTGCGGGCGACGCGCCACGCCCCCCCGCGGGGTGGCGCGACACGCCCTCCGCTCAGGCTCTCCGTGGAGAGCAGGGTCAGCTCGTTGCCGTTGCCGGTGGCCAGGAACTCGAGGCTCCCCAACCAGACGACGGCACCACCGAGAACGAGGAGGGGATGAAGCCATCCAGAAAACAACGAGAAATCGGCTCGACACGCGAAGCCCCTACCTGGCGCGCCAACTGTCGGTGTTCGAACCCCGGGGGTATGACACCAACTAGTAATATGATCGCGTGTTCTCTTCCTGGATGGTGATGCAAGATGACACAAGGATTTATCCTGGTTCGGGCAAAGAAGGCCCTACGTCCAGCGGGGGAGGAGGTTCTCGTATTACTTGCACCTAAGTGCTTGTACCAGGGCAATACAAGCTCAATGAGCGTGGACCGGAGTCCGGACTCGTGTTTTTGTATGTGAACTCGTGTGTCTTTTCCTCGCGCGCGAAGGGCCCTGACGTCCCCTTTTATAGAACAAGAGGAGGCCAGGTTTACATAGGATTGACATTGTACAAGCGTTCGGTATGCGAAGGGTAGGAACTCTGTCCCGTCGAAGTCACTGTAGCCAACGTGGGTGTTGCTATTGAGGCGTCCTCGATACGTGGCCTCCATCCCCGGGCGCGGACGTGGAGGCGTGGCGATGTGGAAGTCGTACAACACCCATCCCGGTACGTACAGGACACGGCGGGCCCCTCCGGGTCTTGGGGTACCTGCCCTCCAATAGCGTGAAAGCAGTTAGGGCTCGAGGGGCGCGGAGCCGGCCTCGAGGTGGCGCCTACGGAGGGCCCGAGCCCCCGCAGGTACGGGCAAGTCCGGAACGCCCGGGCGTACAGCGGGATCCCAGGCCTCGGGATGAGGCTCGAGTGTGCTACAGTGCAGGGCACGGCCCAACAGTGCTGTACTAGCGCCTTTTTGTCCATGCTTGAGGTGAAAGCGAGATTTGACTGTGGCTCCGGTTTACTGTGGCGCAGGTCGCCGTGCACCAGAAGACGTGACCGGAGTAGGTGAACGCATTAAATACGCAGTATGGGGTTGGTATCCGGTGCCCGTGCCGCTCGAGGGAGGCGTGGAGCGTCTCGAGGGATAGGCTGTCGCGCCAGAGAGGCTCGAGGTCCCCGCGTGGGGGTCTCGAGGAGCGATGTATGGCTGCGGAGGGCTCGAGGCCTATGTACCGGGGCTCGAGGAGTTGGCTTTTTAGAAGGTTATACTTGCTAGGTTTTGCTATTAATTGGTGTTCTAGGTTTAACCTATTGGTTTTGCGTTGATCGGGGTACCCCTTTGGTGCTCCCCCGACAGCAGTCAAGCACTATTATCTCACATGTAATATAAAATAGGTTCATAAAAAAGATATAATACCAACAAATATTTGCATCCTTTTCTTATCTATGTTTCACACAACAGTGCTATATTTACGCCAACAATCTTAGGTCATTATTATGTTTTCACAAATATAGATACAGATACCTCACCGGATAAACTCCACCGACACTGGAGCCTGGCTGGAATCAGATCGTAGCTACAAGTACTACTAACGTTCCATCAACACTGCCACATTGCAACAACCTCCAGTTCGCTTGGCACTACCATTGTTACAGTCGTAATATACAGTGTCAAGGTATCCTCTCGTGTACTTCCAACTACTTATACTAAGACTGCGTGCGTGTATTCCTATGGATAATACCACCCATACGTTTATGTTATCTCTCGTGTACTTCCAACTACTTATACTAAGACTACGTGCGTGTATTCCTATGGGTAACACCACCCTACTTTATGTAATATAGTAACATAACCCCGTAACCTGCCCTTTTTTTTTGTGTAATCCATAAATCCAGATTCCACTCACACTGTTGACAGCACAGTCCATGCAACGACCATTGTTTGGGCGCGCGGGGGCGCGCGCTCGCCACTAGTTCTAGATATTTTCTACGGAGTACTCCGTTCCGGGTCCGTTCAGTTTGCTTTTTTTTATTAAAAAAAGAAAAGGAAAAGAGAAGAGAAGACTGTGAATTTCATCGGGGTTTTTTCCAATTTTGATTTTGATTTGAATGATAGACTGCTCTTATAGCGGCATTTAACTTATGAATAGTTCTGCAATTACGAATGACGATGTATTAGGACGGTTCGTTCATTATACGAGTGAGCTGTTTCAGAGTGCAAACGAAACTCAAAAGTTGTTGAAAACTGACGAAGGCCTCGTAGTCGGACTCTTGTCCAATGTTTTGATCGGCTGGGTGAATGACATACCTTTGGGTCAAAAGATATCCACCTCATCATCAGTCTATTATTGAATATATTAATGGTCAACTAACATTTGCAATTATAATCTATAAATTAGCAAGACACATTATCCTCTAACATGTATTTAGTTCCCGTTTGGCAGAGCTTCTCCACCGACTTCAGAGTCGTTTGGAGCCGTTTTATGCCAAACTGAGGTAAAATAAAACGGTTTCACTCAGGAAGCCCTTTAAATCGTGTTCTCACAACAGATTGAGTTGGGACGAAGCAAAAAAAAAATAGTAGCTTCACCCCATCCTATGTGGCGTTCTGTGAGAGTATATTTTTTAAAAAAGTATTTGTGGAGCCTTTTAACCAAACGATTTATCAAAACGGCTTCAGCTTCACAGATAGAGTTGTCCATGGAGTCGAAGCCCAAAAAAATGATTTCGCTAGTGAAGTGGAGCCGTGACAAACAGGGTTTTAGTTGTCTACATCAGCGTGTCAAGTCATCTACTAACATTAACTTATAATATGTATCACTTTGTATAAGTAATTTTATTTCAAATTATCAGTATTTTTCGTGACAACGAAATGGTTTAATTTTATCCTAAATTAGTAGTTTCTGCAGCAATGCGCGGTGTGTACCTCTAGTTTGTGATGATGTTGATGCATCTTCATATATACTAACCAACATGAATGGTTTGCTGTATCAGTTAGTGTTGACTCCATTTCTTGTGCGGTGTTCCTGCCGCTGCTGCAGGGGCCGCGCTGTACCGTGGATCTGGCTGTGGCTGCGGCTGCGGCTGTGCTGCAGAATAAAATATGCTCCATGGACAAAATTAGCTAAAGTCTCGTGTGATCAATAAAAGCAGAGGCCGTATTAGAATTATCTTGCTAAATGAACGGTGAAATTAAATACTCATTTAAAGAATGTTTATATGAGGGCCATGCATAATCCACTTTGGCCTTAAAGAAGCTCCGCCACTACTCGATGGCCTTTCCTTTTGTATTGCATTGTCTCGCTTTAGCTTTATTTCTGCAAAAAAACACCGTTCCGTTTCAACCTTTCGCTTTTTGTCTTTTGTTGCGGTCCAGCGCCCTCGAGCATATATGCTCACTGCCAATGAGCCAAAGCTACAATACAAAATGCTGTCTTCACGGATGATCATCTTTCGGTCTACTATCTCTGATTTTCTGCGGATGATCATCTTTCGGTCTACTATCTCTGATTTTCTTCGGATGATCATCTTTCGGTCTACTATCTCTGATTTTCTGTCCCGAAGAGCAGTGGCGGAGCCTCAACCAAAATATAGGAGGGCCAATTTGCCCATCGAAACTCTCTCTCTATATATAGGGTAATTATTCTGTACTCCTGGGAGTAGTTACTTCCATCTTCAATAAACCATGTGAGTATAGGTGTATACTCATTTATCACTTTTGAGTATGTTTACATACTTATTTTTAATATACTCTAATCTTACTATGCGAAAAAATTTAATAGAGATATATATTTTTAATACTTACATATAATGTCATTACAGTAGTATATAAAGTAAGTATAATCATATACTTCATGTATATATGCATACTCGACAAATATACTACCGTAGATGTTCTTTAGTATGATCATATACTCCGCGTACATATACTTTGTCAGGCATATATACTACAAATATTGAGAATACACATGGGAGTAATTACTCCCTAGGGTGATTACGAAATAATTACCCTATATATTATACCTATATATTATATATAGGGTAATTATTTCATACTTTCTGGGAGTAGTTACTCTCATGTGTATATCTCTTGATTTATGGAGTCTTATGACCCGACGAAGTGTATTGTACACGAAGTATATGATGATACTAGACCTTCTGATGAGAGTATCATATATGTCAAGTATGTAACCATACATAGAGTATATGGTCATACTTATTTTATATACTACTATAGTGGCATTTTAGTAAGATTTGAAATATCTTAAAATAAATATATAAACATACTCAAACTGATAAAATAAGTATACACACATACACAATATGGTTTATTAAAGATAGAGTAACTACTCTCGGGAATATAGAAAACCCTATAAATTATAAAGAAATTAGTCTTAATACATATAATTAGTTAGGTCACAGTTCATAAAATACAAATAACCTCAGCTAAACAGTACACAGTTCTTACAAAAGTCTCGGAGCCAAGGGGGGTGCCATGGCCCAATTTTAAGCCTGGGTGTTCGGGTTACCCGATTTTTTCGGGTCGGATAATTCGAAGTTCGGGTGATGAAAATTGCTACCCAAATTTAGTTCTGAAAAAACACTACCCGCAATTTTGGCTACACGATAATTCGGGTTCGGGTATTACCCGATATACCCGAATTCATATAAAAGACCAAATTATACAAAAAATTAGTAGAAAATTCATATATAATTTCAGCAGCATTTGTATAGAATTCTAACACTAATTTGCAAAAAGATAAACATATTGCAGTCACTTGTTCAAACGAAGAGAATAGTATACTAATGAAATGATAAATTTATTTATTTAACTAACAACATATGATAAATACAAAGACAAAAATACAACTTTGAGTGATTCGGGTATCGGGGGATATTACCCGAATTACCCAAACTAATTTTGGGTAATCAAAATCGGTATCCGAATTTGGGATCGGGTACCTCAGGTTCGGGTAATTCGGGTACGGGTTATGGGTAGCGGGTAATTTGCCCAGGCTTACCCAGTATGGCCCCCATGGAGCTCTGCCAGTGCCGAAGAGAATGTAACTATATGTTACCAATTAAAATTGAACTAAATTTCTAGTAAATGATATTAGCATTTATAGCTCCAAATCAATAATAGTTATTATGAAAATACATTTTGCCGCTAATCTAATGTTATTTATGATAGGAAAAAGTCAAATTACTACTTTGAAATATGCTTATGTCCATATAACCTCTTAAACTATATTTAGTCCAATTCTATTTAGTCAATGTACTCTCCTTAACTATTTCTGATTCAATTTACCCCTTAAAAAAATTTGTCAATTTATTTCTCTATGTGAAATTTGAGTTTAATTTTTAAATTTTGTGATGTGATAGTGAACATCATAAAATATTTTTAAAAATATATTATAAATTTATACTATAATGTTTAATATAGTTTTGTATTTTAATGTTACTTTATTATTACTAGTGAACGTGCACGTCCGACACGCAGTGTTTTATAATATAGTGACAATTTTTAAAAAACATCTAATAGATTATAGATAGCATTTTAAAGTAAGTTATGATTTGTTATTTTTGTTAATATGACATGTAGCATAGATTTCATCACGTTTCTTAGAGTTTGTATGTAGTAACTATTGATTGACTAATTTTGATATAATTTTTTTCATGCAAACTTGGTGACACAAGTGGTAAATAATTTGATAATAAGAAGACTAAAACCCACCCGGTGTTATAGGTTGGTATTATGTCCCATAGTTTCAAATCAAATTGTACACCTTTTTCCAATCACATTTTCCAAGAATGTAAAAAAATGTGTGCATATAATGGGCTTTAATATTATCTATGGAAATACAAATCAGGTAATACAATTCTCTTGTATCCATCATAATTTCATTTAAATAATTATGAATTTATATATGTACCTACCAATTTAAAAAAACAGGGAAAAATGATGAAACTGGAGCCACTAAAACATAACTTCTTTTGGCTTCACCGTTTACGGAGAAGTCCAAACCCAACCAAAGAAACCATATCTCCTCCTATACATGTCATTAGCATTGAACAAGAAAGACTCTGATTTCTTTTAGCTCCATGCGAGACAGTGTTGCAGCCTAGCTACATATATATCTATTCGATTAAAAATGCTCTGTATCTATACTATCCAGAATATGACCCTATCATTAGTGGATCTAATATTTTGCAGAATATTTATCTTGGGAGAAAATTAGATATTTACATTGGTCAACCAAAAACAGCACCACTAATACTTTAATAAACAAAGGATATCGTAAATCCAAGTCTGATTTAAAATCCATACTCCATTGACTTGATATGAATTATTGACCTAAGAAAGACTTATTTTAGATACAAAAAACAATGATGACCAAAAGGGAAATAGACACATAGAATTGTTCCATTGCCGCATAGGATAATGACTAAATGGGTGCATAGTCTACCAATAATTTATTCACATACAAAAAAATAGTCAGCCAATAGGATAAAGTGGTACGTTGTACATTATCTTAGTATG
This sequence comes from Coix lacryma-jobi var. lacryma-jobi, assembly GCA_009763385.1. NCBI lineage: Eukaryota > Viridiplantae > Streptophyta > Magnoliopsida > Poales > Poaceae > Coix > Coix lacryma-jobi. Next base: position 142,457,269 of record CM019826.1, read on the forward strand.
GAGGTTAAATTTAGAGGCATAAAATCATAACATAGGGATTAAAATAGTTTTGATTATGTTGATGGTGCTTAAAGCATCATTCACCATCAACATTTCACCCAAAACCAAGGTAAAACAACATAAAAGGTAGAAGATTGGTTTTATCTAACCTATTTCCACATGTGCATAGTTTCTTATCTTAATGCAGGAAATGATGGAATTGGGCCAAACAAGAGTACCAGGAGCAAGGCCAAGCCACTCTGGCCCATTTGGGCCTGAGCAAGGTGGCGGCCCGCCAGGTCATCATGCCAAAAGTGGCCCAAGCCACGTCATCGATCCGTGGGAGTCACCTCAAGCTCAAATCCGGCCATTGCACACTAAGACGGTTTGATCCAAGGGCTAAGAAGAGTATCACCTGGATAGTGGGCTTTGGACACGTGTCTAAACCCTAACCGACCCTCAAACCGACTTAGGAGAGCAAATGAAGACCGTTGGATGAATGGCGGTTGCAATGGACGGCAGAGAGGTGGCGGGCGCCAGGGTTTGGTGGCGGGCGCCACCCCCTAAACCCTAACCGACCTCCCCTTCACTCTATAAGTACCCCCTAGCTTCCTAGCACTATAAATAGGCCCCTGAGCTCTCATTCGGGGAGCCTCACATCATTCCTCACCATTTGGTTAGATTAGCACACTTGCTATGCTAGAGAGATTAGAGAGAGTGTGAGTGCCTCACTAGAAGAGGAGCTGGAGAGGAGAAGAGTAGAAGTCTGGAGAGTTCCGGAGTTGTCGGAGACCTCTGCTTCTCTCTGCTCTGCGCTTCAACTTTGGTAACTTAGTATTATTTATCTTCAAGTATTTACTTTCAGTACTTGTGTGCTTGTTTCATTGCTTGATATTAGTTTCAAGTGCTCTAGTTCTAGTACAGGGCTAGTAGTAGTTATATATAGATTAAGTGTGGTACTTAGGCTATATATTGCCAGTGAATACGGCTAGGCCTCCGGATAGCTGTGGTAGCAAGCAGGTGCGCCTTGAATTCCACCACGTAGTTGGTCTAGTTTAACAGTAGGGCTCGTTGTGCTAGCGTTCAACCTAAGTCAGTGGTAAAGGCTAGTACGCCCACAGTACACTAGTAAAGAACTTAAATCACTAGAAGTCTAATAGAACTAGGATCTACCCCAGTAGATAGTGCCGTTCCCTTCATCTATCCTAGATATCCTTACCCCCCTAGTTTTCTCAAAATCACTTCGCGTTCCTCGTGGATTCGATACCCCGGAATACTCTGAGGTGAAAAGCTACAACTGACAGCCGTGCGCTTGCGGTTTCTTCTGCGTGCCACCCGAGGTGTCAACAAGCTTTCTGGCGCCGTTGCCGGGAACGGTAGCTGATTTTTGAGACTAGAGTTAGGATCATCTTTACCCTCTCCGCATGGAGAATCAATCTATCTTACAATTCGCAGCTCCTAAGAGTTCGCGATTAGAGCCACATTTATCATCACAACCTATATATGCCGATAGTTACGAATTGCGCCCTGACTTTATTAACAAAGTTCAGGAGAGCATGTTTACGGGATCAGAAAATCCCTACACACATCTACGTGAGTTTGAGCAAGTCTGTGCATGCTTGAACATTTCGGGCATTTCACCCGACACTGTCAAGTGGAAGCTGTTTCCGTTCACTTTGACGGGAGCAGCTAAAACATGGCATGCTCGAACCGTGGGAAGTGCCAGAGGAGACTGGGGAACTTTACGGACCAAGTTTATCTTGACGTATTTCCCTGTCCACCGAGTGGTACGACTACGAGTAGAAGTGTTGACCTTTAGACAAAATGATAAGGAGACATTAGGGGAGGCTTGGGACCGTTTTATTGGTTTAATCAATTCAGGACCCGATTTAGCCATACCCGATCCAGTGCTCCTTCAGCATTTTTATGTCGGTTTAGAGAAAGAGAGCGCTCTTCACCTTGATCATTCGTCAGGTGGAGCGTTTCTTCATCTTTCTCCACAAGGTGGAAAGGAGGTTCTTGATAGAATTCTCGAGAATACTCCTTATACTGGAGTTTCCGATGAAATCCCTGAGGAAGAAGTCGTAGAAACCCAAGTTTTGACCGTAGAACAACAAGAAGAGCCCGAGTCTAGCTCGCTGGACTTAGCGGAACCTATTCCGTCCACATCTGGGAGAGAAATTCTTCCGGAATTTTTGGGCGAGATAGAGGATGATGTGTTTGAGGATTACGGAAATGCTATGAACTACTCCGTTCAAGCTCTCCCATCCGACAAACCACTTCCTGAGTCCTCTGATGGAATCTATAGCCGAGAGCGTCTTTTGGAACTTTCAGCTGTCATGAGTCATGAATGGACAATGGAAGCCGAAGTATCAAAAAACATCCCTCGCATAGATAAAGTACCTAGCATAATAGATTGTCGAATTAGGGGAGAAAGGGCCTTTGCCTTTTACGACCCTGTCGTGGGAATTAATGTTCTTGCTAGTAATTACGTATCCAGAACATTCCCCGACCTTCAACGACAACCAACTAAACGGTGTTTAAGAGACCCAAATGGTGACATCTTGGAAAGTGAAGGAATCCTAAAGATGGTCCCCATCCAAGTAGATGGAGCGGACATGGTCTTAGATTTCTACATTTTCGATGTAGTCCTTTTTGACGTCTTCTTAGGACAACCGTGGTCCATACTTGCCTTGCAAGGACCATGTCAAGAGCACTTTAATGCTCAAATCGGTGGAAAAGAGTACTCAGTACCTTTCGTTCGTGCATTAAATTCTATTGCCGAACAACCACCAGAACCAGATCTTCTCGATCAAGCTAGAACCTCTACTCTTTATGAGTTGGCTCAGCCTGATTTTGAAGAAGATTCTGAGTTCTTTGTCGAAGAAGAAGCCGAAACAGATGAACCGTTTCGCTTAGACGAATCGGAAAAGCCATCTCGACCTTCCATAGAGCTAAAACCTCTGCCTGAAGGCCTGAGATACATCTTTCTAAACAAGACCCCGACCCGTAATCATTAGCAGTAAGCTATCTGAAGAGGAAGTCCGTAGGTTGACCCTTGTCTTAGAAAAACACCAATCTGTCTTTGGCTATTCACTTCAAGATTTGAAGGGAATTAGTCCAAATCTCTGCACCCATCGTATCCCTCTCGATCCTGAGATACCCCTTCAAGAGAGCCCCAAAGACGACTTAATAACGCTATGCGTGAAGTCGTGAAAAAGGAGGTTCTGAAACTCTTGCACGCGGGAATTATTTATCCAGTTCCTTATAGTGAATGGGTAAGTCCCGTGCAAGTAGTTCCAAAGAAAGGAGGCATGACAGTCGTTAAGAATGAGAAAAATGAGTTAATCCCTCAACGCACTGTCACTGGATGGAGGATGTGTATAGACTATAGGAAGCTGAATAAAGCCACAAAGAAAGATCATTTCCCACTCCTTTTATAGATGAGATGCTAGAGAGATTGGCAAACCATTCCTTCTTTTGCTTCCTGGATGGATATTCTGGTTATCACCAAATCCAATCCATCCAGATGACCAAAGTAAGACCACTTTCACATGCCCGTATGGAACTTATGCCTATAGACGCATGTCCTTTGGACTTTGCAATGCGCCGGCATCTTTCCAACGGTGTATGATGTCCATCTTTTCCGACATGATTGAACAAATCATGGAGGTATTCATGGATGACTTTTCGGTCTATGGGAAAACCTTTGACGATTGCCTAGCCAATTTAGACAAAGTCCTCCAACGCTGTGAAGAGAAGGACCTAGTTCTTAACTGGGAAAAGTGTCACTTCATGGTGCGGGAAGGAATTGTCCTAGGCCATCGAATTTCAGAACGTGGGATAGAAGTGGATAAAGCCAAAATCAATATAATTGAACAATTGCCACCACCCACTAATGTGAGAGAAATCCGAAGCTTCTTGGGCCATGCCGGCTTTTATAGAAGGTTTATTAAGGATTTCTCACAAGTCGCTAGACCCTTAACGAGCCTGTTAGCAAAAGACGTCCCGTTCAAATTTGACGAGGATTGTCTACAAGCTTTCAATATTTTGAAAAAGGCTCTAACTTCTGCACCAATCATCCAACCCCCAGATTGGAATTTGCCATTCGAAATCATGTGTGATGCTAGTGATTATGCTGTGGGAGCCGTCCTTGGTCAAACTAAAGATAAGAAGCATTATGCTATTTCTTATGCTAGTAAGACCCTGACTGGCCCCCAGCTAAACTATGCAACCACAGAAAAGGAACTTTTGGCCGTAGTCTTTGCCATAGACAAGTTTAGATCTTACTTAGTGGGAGCTAAGGTGATTGTTTATACCGATCACTCTGCTCTAAAAATCTCTTCACTAAGAAAGATGCTAAGCCAAGGTTGATCCGCTGGATCCTACTCCTTCAAGAATTTGACCTGGAAATAAGAGACAAGAAAGGAGTAGAGAATTCAGTAGCTGATCACTTGTCTAGACTACAAGTCAATAATTCGGACAATCTCCCAATAAATGACTTTCTTCGCGATGATACCCTTTTAAAAGTCACATATACCAACCCTTGGTATGCAAACATCGTGAATTTTATAGTCGCCGGCTATGTCCCGCCGGGGAGAATAAAAAGAAACTGCTATATCAAAGCAGAACACACCTATGGGATGAACCATATCTCTATAAGGTCTGTGCAGATGGACTCTTGAGAAAATGTGTCCCCATAGAAGAAGCAACAAAAATCATAGATAGATGTCACTCCGCCGAATATGGAGGACACTATGGAGCTTTTCGGACACATGCTAAAATATGGCAAAGTGGTTTTTATTGGCCATCCATGTACGAGGACACAAAGAATTATGTGAGACGTTGTCCTCGTTGCCAAAAGCATGGTAACATTAATGCCCGAGATGCTATGCCTCTCGTGAACAATCTCCAAGTTGAGTTGTTCGATGTTTGGGGTATAGATTTCATGGGCCCCTTTCCTAAATCCTATGACGCCGAGTACATTCTTGTGGTGTGGATTATGTCTCGAAATGGGTAGAAGCCATACCCTGTCGAGCGGCAGATGCTAAACATTCGAAGAAAATGTTCAAAGAAAACATTTCCTCGTTTTGGAGTTCCTAGACTAGTCATTAGTGACGGAGGCCCTCATTTCATAGATAAGAGCTTCCGACATTTCTTAGCTAGTCAAGGAATCCAACATAATGTAGCCACTGCATACCACCCCCAAACAAGTGGACAGGCCGAAACGTCCAAACAAATAAAGAATATCTTGCAAAAGACGGTAGAAGAAATGGGAAAGGGATGAAAACATAGTTACCCGAAGCTCTGTGGGCCTATCGGACCGCCTATAAGACCCCGATTGGAATGTCCCCATACCAACTAGTTTATGGGAAAACTTGTCATCTTCCTGTTGAGCTTGAGTTCAAAGCTCATTGGGCCATTAAGAAATGGAACATGGACCTTGACCAAGCTGGCCAAAATAGGAAGATGCAAATTTCCGAACTAGAAGAATGGCGAGAGAAAGCCTATCATAGTGCCAAGCTCTATAAAGAGAAGACTAAGAGATGGCATGATAAACGGATCAAAAAGAAAGAGTTCGAAGTAGGAGATAAAGTTTTACTCTTTAACTCCCGTGTTCGACTTTTGGACATGGTAAACTCGAAGCAAATGGGAAGGACCTTTCAAGGTTGTTGCAACCTCTTCCCATGGAGCCGTCACATTAGAAAGTGACGATGGGCAAATCTTCAAAGTCAATGGACAAAGATTAAAAATATTCTATGACTTTGATAAAAATGAGCTAAACGAAATTGATATAATTAACTTTGAAGTAGCTCAAGCCCATGACAATTAATAGATGGACCCAGTTTATCCCTTGTCCATTTCATGCACCTAGTCCATCCAAAACCCCGAGAAAGGCCTCTTTAGGCCCAACCAAGCCATTTCGACCTCGGAACTTTGAATTTTAGGAGGCTTACCTTCTCCCGCTCGATGCCCGGCGAAGGAGGAGTGGCGGCCGCCACTCTCAACTGGCGGCCGCCACCAAACCCTGGCGCCCGCCACGCTAGGCGGTGGTTTAGAGGCCCCTCCACGTGGCAACTAATCCCGAGCTCGGGAGAGTGAAAGAAGGAAGAGATGAGGACGTGTTAGTTCATCTAAGGCTATCCCTCCACTTCTCCCCTTCTTAAAAGAAGAACTCTTTCTTCTTCCTCCATCACGAAGTCTAGCCAAAGCCTCCTCCAAAACCATGTCGTCTCCACGGAAATCCGTGTCCTACAACCCTCAAGGATCCATCTCGTCCTCCACCAAAGCCATCATCCGGTCTTTGATCGACGACGACATGGAGGTGCTTGACGTGCCTCCTTTAGCGATGGTGCTGCCTGACGGAACTTATGTCAAGGGGACACCACCGGAGGGTGCAGGGAAGGCACCAGCCACCACTCCAGTGGCGGGCGCCACCCCTGCTGGGCGGCCGCCAGGGGTGAAACGCCCCCTGGCCTCGCCTCCGCTCCGTCTTCATCCTCCTCCGGTGACGCACCCGGAAGAAGTTGAGGACGCCCACCAGGCCGACCACGGGGAGATCACCCCGAGGAAGTCTCCGGCCGTCAAACCAGGGGCGATGAGACGCCCACTCCATCAAGGGTGAAATCCCGGGTCAGCTTTGGCTCGGATAGCCGCACCCGTAGTTACAGCCCAATCCTAAGAGGGCTAAACTAGAGGTGTATGGCGTGAGGATGCCCGATGGGCATTATGAGAAGGCGCTGCGTGAGCGCGAGGCGAGCACTCATGACTCCAATGGGTCGCTCTCCGAGCCATCCGTGCGCCGCCGTCTCAACCCATCGCCGGCAGGAGTCCCGGCGAGATGGAGCACAACGGTGGTGAGGAGGGGTTAACCCTCGAAAAACTCGCCGCCGAGGTGAAGAAGCTGCGCAAGGAGAAGAGCGCCTTGGAGGATCAAGTCGCAGAGATAGCCCTCTGGCGAATGGATATGGAGGATCGGTTCACCATCCTCCGCAAGGGCTGCACCTCGAAGATCAAGCGTCTCTTCAAAGAGACGGGCTTCGAGGATCTCTACGAGGCTCCTTCATTAGATTAGATTAGGGTGTCTAGTTAGATTTTTAGTTTGATTTAGTTTAAGTTTAATTTTGCTTGTTTTAATTTTAGGTTTGTTTAATTTTCAATTTTTATATTAATGAATAAAAAGACACCCTTATTTTTCCCTTCATCAAGTTTTCATTTTAAAAAAAAAAAGTACCAAAACTTCTAGTGTGGGGGAAATCCCTCTCTAAACACCTCTGTAAAACGTGATAAAATGTTCAAAACTGTAACCTGAACTTAGCAAGGTAGCTACCACGCTGTTTGCAAGCCGCATGGGCCAAAGCCCATGGCGGCCGCCACTTATTACTGGCGGCCGCCAGGCCACTCTGCACCGAAACACCCCCGGTGAAACCCTAAACCTGTGTTTTAAATTCTGTACAATTTGGATCACTGGATGTCTCGGTTTGAACTAAAAATGCAGTTAAAAAAATGCTGAAACAATTTCTTTTGAATTGAGTGTTTACACGACATGTTATTCTACCTTTTATTCATGTGTAGTAGCCTACTCATTTTGATAGGGAAATCAACCTAGGTTGTTGTTTGATAAGATATAGAAGTAGTAATTGAAATTGCATTAGTACTCTGCTACAACCTTGGGAGTTTTTATTTTGAAAACCAAAATTACCATGGTTCATGATCTTTCTTTCCTATCCACCTACCAAAGCCAAAATATTAGAGTATAGGAGAACAACCCATAAAGCCTTCTAAATCAATCTTTGAGCTTTGTCAAGAATAGTTGATCTAGGTAGAAGAGTTTAGTCATGCTCTAAAAGCCAAGGCAAACCATGCCTTTTTGAGACAACTCTCACACTGAGAGTATACTCATGTAGTTCTCCTCCAAAATTTTGTTCTAAAAGATTGAATAATTTTCTCATTCCTTCAAAGGACATGGCTATATAGTATCTAAAAAAAAGAGCAAATGCTCTAAAAAGGACAAGTGTCCAAGTATTCAAAAAAAAAGCAAATGCTCTCAAAAGGACAAGTGTCCAAGTATTCAAAAAAGAGAGAGAGATGCATATAGCCATGATCCTTGGTAAGAGAAGAGTTTCAAAAAGAACAAAGGAGTTGAGTTAGTCCACCCTATACCTTGGCTAGTGCATGACTATACTCTCCATGATCCTAAACTTGACTTAGCAATAAAAGAGAGATAGAAGTGCCTTACATTCCTTCCTTTCCCTATAAACTCCACATAAACCATAGGATAGACTCTGGCATTTCTTTTGCCATAAAGTGAGGATATACACCATGAGTGCCTTGAGATTTAAAGAGAGATTCAATGAACCATGATTTTCTTTTTGAAAATATCCTGAAACCCCAAGGTATGTAAAAGAGGAAAGTGTGTTCTCTTATTTGCAAGCTATTCTATCTCTCAACCGCCATAGGTATGATTTATTAGCCACTTGGAAAGGTTACTAAACATGAGTATAGGTAGTTGAACATCTTGTGTGAATGCTTAGTTCAATAAAATTGTTGCAATTCTTAAAGTCCATGCTTGCTCGGGACGAGCAAGAGGTTAGTGTGGGGGAGCTTGTTGATGGTGCTTAAAGCATCATTTCACCATCAACATTTCACCCAAAACAAGGTAAAACAACATAAAAGGTAGAAGATTTGGTTTATATCTAACCTATTTCCACATGTGCATAGTTTCTTATCTTAATGCAGGAAATGATAGAATTTGGGCCAAACAAGAGTACCAGGAGCAAGGCCAAGCCACTCTGGCCCATTTGGGCCTGAGCAAGGTGGCGGGCCGCCAGGTCACTCGTGCCAAAAGTGGCCCAAGCCACGTCATCGATCCGTGGGAGTCACCTCAAGCTCAAATCTCGGCCATTGCACACTAAGACGGTTTGATCCAAGGGCTAAGAAGAGTATCACCTAGATAGTGGGCTTTGGACACGTGTCTAAACCCTAACCGACCCTCAAACCGACTTAGGAGAGCAAATGAAGACCGTTGGATGAATGGCGGTTGCAATGAACGGCAGAGAGAGGTGGCGGGCGCCAGGGTTTGGTGGCGGGCGCCACCCCCTAAACCCTAACCGACCTCCCTTCACTCTATAAGTACCCCCTAGCTTCCTAGCACTATAAATAGGCCCCTGAGCTCTCATTCGGGGAGCCTCACATCATTCCTCACCATTTGGTTAGATTAGCACACTTGCTATGTTAGAGAGATTAGAGAGAGTGTTAGTGCCTCACTAGAAGAGGAGCTGGAGAGGAGAAGAGTAGAAGTCTGGAGAGTTCCGGAGTTGTCGGAGACCTCTGCTTCACTCTGCTCTGCGCTTCAACTTTGGTAACTTAGTATTTACACTACAAGAAACTTGTCATCTTATGACAATTACGCCATGACATATGACCAAATAGTCACTAATTTGATCAGTTTATGACTTTTTTCGTGGAGCCATCTCAACTTAGTGACTTTAATTAGTTTTTGTCATAAAAAATGTCTTAAGGCTAGTAGAATGGTACATTGTGACTTTATTTGCCATGTCATAACGACCAATTTACTATTGTTATGACTAATATGATAAGTCACAAATTATTTTATTAATTTTTAGAAACATTATAATCAAGGGTGGCATATGGGACAAGTCATAAATTATTATTTTTTGAATTTTTAGAAACATTATAGTAGAATATGACGCCTATATCGCAAGTAAAAGACATGCCCTGTCTGTTTCTACCTTCATCTCAAAAACTAGCATCCGGCTCTAACCAAACAGAATACGGCCGGCCCATTTCGTTGTCCAGCCCAGGCAGCCCATTCCAAATTCAAAAATACTTGACATACTCACACAAAAAAACTGCAGACGCGAGCGGCCCATTTCGTTGTCCAGCCCAGGCAGCCCATTCGAAATTCAAAAATACTTGATATACACACAAAAAAAAAAATGCAAACGCGAGCGGGTCGAAGTCAGGTCGCTGGCTTCAGAGGCAGTTGCCACAACCACAAGGCTACAGCAGGGTCTTTGTCTACAGTTGTGTATTCCTCATTTTATCCCATTTATATGTAGTTTATACTCAAAAGTCGCAAATAAAAATGTGTTACCAGGAGGAATCGTTCCTAGATTGCAAGAGCCGAAAACAGGGATGCCTACCACAGAGCTACGAAGGCAATTTGTCGAAGTTGAAGTATAATTCTTCTATACACTTTTATTGGAGTACACTAACAAAACAGTTTCGTTCAATGAGAAGAAACAAAATTGTATACAACACAATGATAATTCAAGACAATGGAACTATGTGAAATGTTAGGTAATTCACCCACCTTTGTCTCAGTAAGCACAAATAAAAATGTAATAATAACGAAAATGATTAGAAAATCCTAGAAACTTGTGTGGGGCCATGATTTGGGTGTACATGCTTGCCAAAATCAATTCAGGCCATTTTCGACAAAGGTGGGTTATACATGCTTCACAAACCTAAATGATGTTTCTATAATTCGTATGCCTTCCGGTAGTCGTAGTGGTGTTAGAATTTTTTCCAGGCATCACACGATGCCCGATTGTGTGAACGTCAAGTGGAAATTGCTAGAGATGGTTTGGTAATTTCTGCAGTTTTATTTAAGTTCCGCGTGATGTAACCAAGTAATTGTAGGTTGAACTGAGTCCACCGCCGAAACGATTCAGAATGGTGCCAAACTTTCACACAGGGTCTCTTCTCCTCCGGGATCTAGATTTTGTGGAGGTATGTGAAAATTTCTAGTTGGATGAAGATGTACTTCACCCTCTTTTGTCACATCGAGCACAAAGGAAAATGTAATAATAAAGAAAATGATCAAAAAAAAACCTAAAAACTTGAGTGGAGCCATGATTTGGGTGACATGCTTGCAAAAAAATTATTCAGGCCATTTTTCGACAAAGGCAGGTTTACATGCTTCAACAAACCTAGATGCACCTTTCATATAATATAATCCATGAAAGTGATCATCTAGGTTTGTGAAGCATGTATAACCCGCCTTTGTCGAAATACCTAAATCTTATATACACTTTTATGCAGTACACTAACAAAACAGTTACGTTCATTGAAGAAACAATTGTATATGACACAATGATAATTCAAGCAATGTAACTAAGTGAAATGTTAGGTACTTCACCCACTTTTGTCTCAGTAAGCACAAATAAAAATGTAATAATAACATAACAAAATGATTAGAAAATCCTAGAACTTTGTGGGGGCCATGATTTGGGTGTACATGCTTGCCAAAAAAATTCAGGCCATTTTCGACAAAGGTGGGTTATACATGCTTCACAAACCTAGATGATGTTTCTATAATTCGTATGCCTTCCGGTGTCATAGTGGTGTGAAACTTTTTCTCAGGCTCCCACGATGCTCGGTTGTATGGAACATCAAGTTTGGAAATTTCTAGAGATGGTTTGGTAATTTCTACAGTTTTAGCCTTTTGTAAATACTTGAAGATAGAATAACACTAACAATGTTTAGCTTTTTGTTAGTGAACAATTGTAGAAAATGATAGTGTGGAGCTAAGATAGTTTCGGTGAGGTATTAGACTTCAGCTATTACTTCTTGACTTGTTGAGACTTTGAGAATTAGGTGAATTTTGTACAAGAAGCCATTTTTGCTTCGGTGATAGACCTTAGCTATTACTTCTTGACTTGTTGAGACTGAGAAGTGAAATTTTGTACATGATGCATTTTTTTGTTAGATCTATCCTGCACCAGAACATGTTCAATGTTTGGATGCATTGCGTCAATAATTGTTGGGGGAACACCAAAGGGGTACCCCCAATCAACGCGAACCAATAGGTTAAACCTAGACACCAATTAATAAACCAGCTAGGCTAACCTTCCAAGAACCAACCCCTCGGAGCCTGCAACGCTGGCCCACCGCCAGGAGTTTAGACTTGCCAAACCTTACCGACCGCCTCCCGGTAACCTACCCCTCGAGCCCGCTACAAGCTATGCACCGCTCCTCGGGACCCCCGCGCGGGGACCTCGAGCCCCTCCAGCACGATAACCTATCCCTCGAGGCTCATCACACCCTAGGCCCTCGAGCTGGAGCTCAACCTCCGCTCACCCGAGCCCTCCGCGCCCGGCCTCGAGCGAGCGCTCCACTACCCCTTCGAAGCCCTCCACGAAGAGGAAGCTTCCTGCTCCTCACCCCATACCGCGCATTTAATGCATCCACCTACTCCAGTCACGTCCTCTGCAACCGACGTGTACCACAGTGAACCATGGCAGAGCCAAGTCTCGTTTTCACAACAAGCATTGGTAAAAGGCACCAGTACGACACTGTTAACCCATATCTTACATTGTTGCACTCCAAGCCACGTCTCGAGGCCCGGATACCTGCTGCTCAATCGGGTTTCCCGGGACTTGCCCATACCTGCGGGGACTCGAACCCCCCGCAGGCGCCACCTCGAGCCGGCTCTGAGCCCCTCGAGCCCTGGCTACTTTCACGCTATTGGAGGACAGGTACCCCAAGACCCGGAGGGACCCCGCCGTGTCCTGCACGTGCCGGGATGGGTGCTGTACGGCTTCCACGTCGCCACGCCTCCACGTCCGCGCCCAGGATGGAGGCCACGCATCAAGGACGCCTCAACAGCAACACCCATGTTGGCTACAGTGGCTTCGACAAGACAGAGTTCCTGCCCTTCGCCATACCGAGCGTTGTACATGTCAATCCTGTGTAAACCCTGGCCTCCTCTGATCTATAAAAGGGGACGCCAGGGCCCTTCGCGCACAAGGGAGACAACACACGAGTCCACACACACATACACGAGTCCGGACTCCGGTCCACGCTCACTGAGCTTGTATTCGCCCCTGTACAAGCACCTAGGTGCAAGTAATACAAGAACCTCCTCCCCCGCTGGACGTAGGGCCTTCTTTGCCCGAACCAGGATAAATCCTTGTGTCATCTACGCGATCATATTACTCGTTGGTGTCATACCCCCGGTTTCGAAACACCCGCAGTTGGCGCGCCAGGTAGGGGCCTTCGCGTGTCGGAGTCCGATTTCTCGCTGTTTTCTGGATGACTTCCTCCCCTCCTTCGTTCTCTCTCTGTGCCGTCGTCTGGTTTCGGGAGCCTCGAGTTCCTGGCCACTGGCAGCGGCAACGAGCTTGCCCTACTCTCCACGAGAGCCCGAGCGGAGGGCGTGCCACGCCACCCCGCGCGGGGGGCGTGGCGCGTCGCCCGCACCACCCGCGTCACCACCACCTCGTTAGCGGCTCCGTCGTCACTATCTTCGCCAGGTCACAGGCGGTGCCCGCGGCGTCCCCCACTTTCCCGTGGCCGGTGCAGAGTCCCCAGTGAGGAACCTGTCCGGCGCGCGGCCGGAGACTTCCAGGGCGCGTGCGCACTCCCCCAACGAGTTCGCGTTCGTCACGCGCACGGACCGGGAGCCTAGCCAGAGGCCCTGAGCGTGCTCCGTCGACACCACCTGCCTCCTCCCGCACGGGGTCTACCGCCGCTCGGCGCCAGCAGTTCCCGTTCGGCCTCAACAACTCCGCGGCTGTTACGCCCACCGCCTCGACGAGCGCCGTCAGGACCGGCGGCCGCAGAGCGGGAGGAGCGTCCAGGCGTACTCCAAGGAGCCACCACCACCGACCTGAGATCGTCTACCCCGCGCACGTCGACCGCGGCCTCTCACGAGCCGTCGAGCCACCTTCGGGGAGTGGTACCCGAGCTGCAGTCCCCGGCACGAGCCAGGCGGCGCGGCATCAGCAGCTCCGACTCCGATGAGTACTACTACCGCGACCCTGACCTCTGGGACCTCACCAGGAGTGCTTCTAGCTCAAGGGGGTCGTGGACGACGCCGAGGACGACGGCGACGACGACACCAGCCGGCGCTCAACCTCGAAGAGCCCGGAAACGTTGCTGCGGCAGGAGGATCACGCGTTCAGGGAGGAATGAACCCTCGACACCGGCTGCCCCATCTCAGCACGGAGACGACCCGGGCGGCGCAGCTCGCGCAGCTGCGGGAGGCCATCACCAGGGCTGAGGAGGAGCGACAGCGCCTGCTGCACTAACTCGAGAAACTATAGCACAGGAACCAGCCCAGCCTTGAGGCGCGCGTGTCCGTGCCCGCGCTCGAGAGGGTCCACCGGCAGATCCTCAGAGGACGGGGCACCGGCACGCCCCGAGCTGCGTCTCCCGCGTCCTTGCATAACGTGGTGGCGGCGGCCATGCTCTCCGTGATCTAACCCTCCGTCTCCAACCCTGACGCCAGTGGCTGCTCTTTGTAAATGAGAACCTCCTCGAGACAGCCGCTGTCCAGCAGGCCAGAAGCATCCTCCTGACTCGACGGCGCGGGCGGCCTCGGTAAACCCAGCAGACACGACCCACAACTAGCGCGAGACGTCCATTCCACAGCCGGATGCCTCTCGATCTGACATCCGTGAACGATCGTCGACAACCGGCACCTCGAGACCCCAACGACGCCCGCATCCCCGCAACGACATCAACCGACGGCGCAAGGACAGGGGTCCCAGAGCGTGGCTATGCGCCCATCGGGGGGGCGCTACGACAGCGATGAAGACCGACAAGTCCTCGAGCCCCCCGGCCCCAGAGTCTTCACCGAGCCATCCGCAGCTCAACCCCCCCCCCCCCCCGACCGCTTCCGACGCCGACCACATCTTTAGTAGACGGGGACTTCGAGCCCAAGCTCTGGCTCTCGGACATTTCCGCCTAGGCTGCCAACTGGGCGGAGCGAGACGACGACCGGTGGATCTCGCCAACTCCCACTTACCTCTCGACACCGCCCGCCGGTGGCTCGGGGCTCCCGCCGATCGGATCATCCACGACTGGGCCCGACTAGTCAGGGTCTCGATGGGAATTTCTGTAACACCTCTGGTGTTTAACTGTAATTAACTTGACATATCATCATTATCATCATTAAGCATCTTGATCATGATTTCATGTGTATGCATTTTGCTAAGTGTATCATTTTATGTGAATTACCTCTATTGCAAAAATCCTAATTAGCCCACTTCTCTCTACTAGGGCAAAATGGTAATTTCATCTCTGTGATTAGTTTTGTGTAATTTTGTTCCTTTGGTGTCTTGAAGTTTTGTTGTGTTGGCCAAAGTTCAAAAATCAGAATTTGATTTCAAATCCCTTTTGCAAAACCCTAATTTCCAAATCCTGGATTTATCCCTCTGGTGTAATTTAAAAATTATTCAAAATTTGGGGTTGGTCCAAAAAGCAAAGTTGTAGAGCTGTCAAAGAGAAACAACTTTGGTATTTACAAATTTTCAAGTTGCAGTACAAAGTTTTGAGTTATTTCAAATTCAATCAAACCCCAACTTTTGTTCCCTTTTCAGTTTTCAAAAAGAGTTCAAAAACTAATGAGTTTCTGGAAAAGTGTATTATAGCAAAGTTGTAGGTTTTGATAAAAGGAACAGCTTTCATGTTTGAAGATTTTCTAGTTTCAGTATAAAATCCAAAGTAATTTTGAATTGATTCAAATTTCAAAGTGTCCCCTTTTTCTGTTTTTGAATTTTGTTCAAAAACTGTTTGGAATTTGAAAATGTTCTTTTTGACAAAGTTGTAGATCTCATTTTTCTGAACAACTTTGGTATTGGGAGTTTTTGTCGCACAGTTCAAATTTTGGGAGCATTTTGCAAAAGTCAGAAACTAGCCAAAAGTCAAACCCTACACCCTACACTGTTCCTCTTCTTCATAGCGACAGAGGGGGGGGCCGGCCATGGCGCCCGCGCCGCGCCTGCCGCACGCCCGGCTGCTCCCCACGCGCCACCAACCTGCCGCCGCTGTCGCCCTGTTCCCTCCGCGCCCGCGCGCGAGCGCTGCCCTCGCTCCCGTCCCCTACAGTCCTCTCCGCGCCGCCGCCGCGTGGCCATCGCCGGCCGAGCTTGCGCCCGAGCCCCGGCTGCACGCCCACGTATCCGCCAGAGCGCAATCGAGTGCGCACGCCTCCGCAAACCTCATCCACACCACCCCGAGGTCTCTACCGGCCCTGGCCGCGGCTATATAAGCCCGCCGGAGCTCCGACCTCCGCACTCATCTCCGCCTCCGTCGCCAGCACAGTCCAGTGCCTCCGCCGCTCCACCACCTAGCTCAAAAGCTCCGCCGTGTTCTTGTGCTGCTTCACCACCCTCCAATTTTACCTCTACCGCCTCCAATCGCCCGGCGTAACCTCGCCGTTCCCATCTCCGGCAGAAACCCGGCGAGCTCGGGTTCGTGAAATTCGTCGCCTCCGGCCTCGACCATCCCTCACCGACCCCCGTGTCGTGTTCCTCGGTCCCGTGCGACTCTGACCAGACCCTTGCGGTCTCGTGTGTTGCGCAGGGTCGCCGGAGCGCCGCTCGCCGCTCGCCGCCGAAGGAGCTCCACCGAACCACCGCCCCTCGAGCCCGTGTCGAGCCTCACCCTCGAGCGCGTGCCGAGCCTCACCCTCGAGCCCTGCCTCCAATCCTTGGTAAGCACCCGAGGCCTCGGCCTCTGCTTCCACTCCGTCTCGCCCGAGCCCGAGCCTCGGCGGACAGACCCTCACCACTTCGCTCGAGCCAGGCCTCGAGAGAACCTGTGCACCCTCCGCCTCGTCGAGCCAGGCCTCGGACGAAACGTTTGGTTTCCGTCTCGCCCGAGCCTACCAGCCAGGCCTCGGTCGGCCGAGAGTTCCGCGATTCGCCCGAGCCCCGTTCCGACTCGAGCACAGTGCTCTTTCCTTTTAAAAATGGGAACAGTTCTGATATTTCATCTTTTTGTATGATTTTCTGTGTTGATCCAAAAATTCTGAAAATTTCACAGTAGACTCTTTATGCTCTGGAGTATTTTATAAAAATATAAAACTTGACTTTTCTGCAAAGATTTAAAAATGTAAAATTCCCCTTTTAATTGAAAAATGAAGGTTTTGGTATTTTTGGAGAGTGATCTATAACTCCAAAAATCTGGAGATAAATTTCTATGTGCTAGTTATGCCTTTCTGAGTCTCTGGTAAAATTTTGAAGTCTTTTGGAGCAAGTTGATTTTTGAGCTTTATTTTAATTAAGGAATAGTGCCTTTTGTTAATTAAATGTCTAGATTTAATTGAGCACCTTAATGACCTCCAAAAATTATGAAATTTGTTTTGCCATATACTTGTACTCTAATGAACTTGTGTGATTAATTTGGTAATTTTTGGAGCACCTTCATAAAATGACCTTTTTAAATAATTAAGAAAAATAGAAAGAAATGATTAGGGTTAGTGTGAATGCCCTGTGAAGTGACTTTTGGGATTGCGTGATGTTCATAGACCCCTACCCTTTGGTCTATGATGTTTGTGATGCTTAGGATAGTTATGATAAAGTCTAGTTTAATCAATTTTGCTTAAGGAAGAAATGGTTACTTTTATGCTCAACCTAGATTTCGTTTATGCCTTGCCTAAGAGTAATCTTGAATCAGTGGTATTGTCTTGCACCATAAGTCCATATCATCATTCTCATGAGCATTCATCATTGCATCCGTATAGTTGACGAAGAAGGCCCTGAAGTCGAGGTAGCCGCCGAAGGATCCGTCCCCAAGGCAACCCCGAGCTCCGACGCTTATACCTACCCCGAGTCTACTCTTTTTGCCATCCAAGGCAAGCCCCGGTGCATTTAACCCTTCCATTTATAAAATGTTTTCCTTAAATGCTTTTGAGTTAAATTACTGCATTAGGTTATAGGAGTTGTGTGATGACCTATTGCCTCCTGCATTATTTACCTCCACCAAAGGATCCACCCGCCTTGTTTTAAAAAAACTATTTGCAAAATGCTTAGTGATGCTATATATAGATTTGCAAAAATGCCAATTTCAAAAGTGTGATCACTTAAGAATCTTTATGGGATTTTGGCTTTACTCCCACTATTGGCTAAGTATCTGATCCGTACTTAGTCAATGGGAAGGAGAGGTTGTCCTTGCGTACGGTGCCGTCATGTCGTAGTCCGGGACTCGACAGTTGACACCGACCGGGACGGGTTGAAAAACTGACAGGACTGTTGCGCTTGGGTGAGATATAACCAAGGCACAGTTGCTGGCTGGAAAATTAGGGACCATCCGTATGGGGGCCTGCTGGGCAGGACTTGCAACTATTCACATACTACGGAAAGCTCTGGCTCCGAGAAATCCATTATTGGACCGACAACCGCGCACTGGGAGTGGAGAGATGGCGGAAGTAGCATGTACCCACGTGGGTTAGAGTCCCGGATTGGAGTGGTGTACTGTACTTCCGGGTGGCGTAGGACCGGGCCCAATAATGGAGGAATCGTGGAAGACGAGTTGGCATATGCAAGCTTGGGTGCTACATATGCAGTGTGAATAGGGATCCTCAGCTGAGTATTCTTTATCCGGATTAACGTTGCTCCTCGGTTATGGAGACTTGTTCCATTGACTCTCAACGGAGAGTGGTTCTCAACTAGGAATGTTTTGAAATGTAAAATGAATCATGAAGGATGAAGAATTGAGGAATACTGAATCTTTCAAAATAAAATAAGATTTACAAAATGCTTTTCTGCAAAATACTTGATCTTGCTTAAGCCTTACCTTGACTACCCTAAGCCTTCATTCCTGAGTCTCCTCCCCTTTTCTTTAGTCGGTTAAGTCTTGTTGAGTACCTTTGTACTCAGGGTTCTTTTACCCATGTTGCAGGTATGGCAGATCCCTCAGTATGCCTTGGACCCTGCTGTGTGACTGTGGTTCAGGAAGAGGCCGATGAGGCCGATGAGTGATTATTCACCCTCGGGCTGGGTGATGTATCTTTATCGTTTAGTTGTTGTCGTCTGCTACCCTGCCAACTCTATCTATTTGAACTTTGGTCTGTAATAACTTCACTTTAAGTTTATGTTGAACACTGGTTTGTAAAACTATTGTTATTTAAGTCTTCCGCTATTTACTCGATGTTATTTGTCAAAATGTTCAAGAGATTGTAACTGAATTGTGAGATGATCCTGCGGACATCGGGCACTGACGTAGCCCAGTGGCGAACCCGGTCTTAATCTCTTGGCTGTACGGATCGACTGTCAGTGGTTGATAGTGATCGGTGGGCCATGGGATTAGGGCCGTTACGTCACAGAGTGGTATCGGAGCATCTCACTACGACGTTGCAATCTTTTTGCGAAAACTTCAAAAGGTTTTTAAGTCCAAAAACTAAACTTGACTATTTTGAGTCCAAATTGCTTCTCTCCTCTCATCTTGTCTTTCTCATCTCATCTTGTCTTTGGCAACTAGTAGCAAGACAACTTGTTTAAGCCCTATGTACGTTACCTTAGTAGTTGCATTGCCTTGTTCCGTAGGAACGAATCATGCATCATGTCATAATCACTTAAGTTAACTTCCTCTCTAAATCGGTTGGGTTAGTATGCCTACCTTTTTCTTGCTAGCCTTTCTCACCTATACCCTCTTGTCCAGATATGGTCATCCAAAGCGGACTGCCCGCAAGTCGACTGGACCAAATGGTGTGCCGCGTCACCAGCTGGCGCCACGCACCGGAGAAGAGACTGGAGAATCCTCCAATAGTCGTCGTTTTCCCCCGCCGCACCCGCAAGCAGCTGAAGGAGGAAATCAAGAATCTGAAGGCCGAGATGGAAAACATGGAGCATGACTTCTATCTTTCCCGCATGGAGTTTTATGAGGCACGAGCTTCTCTGGAGCAGGCCAATCGGAACACGGTTCGCGCTATCGAGCAGCGCAATGATGCTTGGACCCGCGAGGACGTCGCCAGAGCCCAGTTCCATGGACTACAGCAGTACACCGCTCAGTTGAGCAGTACAATGATATACTTCATGAGGAGGTACATCAGCTGTACAACCAACTTCACCCCATGATTCCACCTGTTGCTGAGGATCCAGAAGATGGAGTCGTGGAGGAACCTGAAGTGGAGCATGAGCCAGGCCAGAATGAAGAAGTGGAACCTGCAGAAGATGTCCACGTTGAAGATGAAGATGAGGAGGAAGAGCCTGAGCTTATCATCGAGGATGATGATGATGACGAAGAGTTGATCTTCATCGATGATGACTAGACTCCTTGTGTCTGTACCATCCGCTTACCTAAAGCCTTAGTCTAGGTTTGGGGCGTTAGTTGGTCTTCTGTCTAGCCGAGTTTGTATCTTGTCTTGTACCTTTCCTTTGTCAGTCTGTGGTTATCTGTCGAACTTCTGTATCAGTTATCTACCCTTACATCAATGAATCTTATCAGTCAGTTTCGTTCAAAAGCAATCTTTGGATGTGTCAGCATAAAGCCATGATAGACATCTTGAATAGAGTTGTGAGAGTGGATATTCCTAACAGCACTTCCAAACTCTTCTCCAACTTCCTATGCCTCAAAAACCAACAACCACCCAGTTGAATTCCGCCTATGTTCCGGAAGTCAGGGATATTCCCGGTCTGTGAGTTCCCTGATGTCTTCCAGAAGATCTACCGGTCTGCCTCCTGACCGTGATGTTGAGTTTGCTATAGAGCTAAAGCCCGGGACTGCTCCTATATCCCGTAGAGCTTATCGAATGCCTCCCAGAGAATTGGCAGAGCTAAAGATCCAATTGCAAGAGCTATTGGACAAGGGTCTCATTCGCCCAAGTTCATCTCCTTGGGGTTGCCCTGCTATCTTTGTGAAGAAGAAGGACAAAAGTCTTCGTCTGTGCGTTGACTATCGCCCACTCAATGAGGTCACCATCAAGAATAAATATCCTTTGCCTCGCATTGACCTTCTTTTTGACCAGTTATCTGGAGCCAGAGTGTTTTCCAAGATCGACCTCAGATCTGGCTATCACCAAATAAAGATTCGTCCCGAAGATATTCCCAAAACAGCTTTCACCACCAGATACGGCCTATATGAGTATTTGGTCATGTCTTTCGGTTTGACCAATGCACCCGCTCATTTCATGTATCTCATGAACTCTGTGTTCATGCCAGAGCTCGATAAATTTGTAGTCGTGTTCATTGACGACATCCTTGTTTATTCAAGAACTCCTGAAGATCATGCCAAGCATCTTCGTGTCGTTCTCTCTCGTCTCAGAGATCACCAGCTGTATGCCAAGTTCAGTAAATGTGAATTCTGGCTAGATCGAATTCAATTCCTTGGTCATGTCCTGTCCGCTGAAGGTGTGTCAGTTGACCCTGGAAAAGTGGCAGATATCTTGGATTGGAAGCCACCTACCACTGTCCGCGAAGTTCGCAGCTTCATGGGAATGGCTGGATACTATCGTCGTTTCATCCCAGATTTCTCCAGAGTTGCCAAGCCTATCACAGAGTTGTTGAAGAATTCCGTGGATTTTGTTTGGTCACCAGCCTGTGAGCAAGCTTTTCAAGCCTTGAAGGAACTGTTAACTACATCACCAGTCCTAGCTCAACCAGATATCGAGAAACCCTTTGATGTATACTGTGATGCATCTGGTACTGGTTTGGGTTGTGTATTGATGCAAGAAGGTCGAGTGATCGCTTATGCCTCACGGCAGCTTAAGCGACATGAGGAGAATTACCCAACCCATGACCTTGAATTAGCAGCAGTGGTGCATGCTTTGAAGATATGGCGTCATTATCTGTTGGGCAGTGCTTGCAATGTGTACACCGATCATAAGAGCCTGAAGTATATCTTCACTCAAGAAGAGTTGAACATGAGGCAGCGAAGATGGCTTGAGTTAATCAAGGATTATGATATCGAAGTGCATTACCATCCTGGTAAGGCGAATGTAGTCGCCGATGCCCTCAGTCGCAAGTCATACTGCAACTGTCTGACGACGAAGCCCTATGATCTTTCCTTGTGCCATGATCTTGAAAGGATGGGTATTGAAATGGTACCACAAGGAACTCTGAGCAATGTCAGGATAGAGACCTCTATCAGAGAACAGGTCATTGCTGCACAAAAAGATAACCCTGGAATCAAGCACATCATCGAAAAGGTCCAGACCGGAAAGGCTGATTGTTTCAGGATCGATGATGTAGGAGTTGTTTGGTTCAAGAACCGTCTAGTAGTTCCCAAGGTGCCTGAGTTGAGACAGTTGATCCTTGATGAAGCACACCTGTCTAGGTTTTCCATCCACCCCGGCAGCAACAAGATGTACCAGGATCTGAGGCAGAGATTCTGGTGGACAAAGATGAAGATTGAAATCGCTCGCTATGTCGCTCGCTGTGATACTTGTCAGAAAGTCAAAGCCGTGCACATGAAACCTGGAGGAGAATTGCAGTCTTTATCTGTACCTGCCTGGAAGTGGGAAGATATCAGCATGGATTTTATTAATGGGCTACCCAAGACCCGGAAAGGTTTTGATTCCATTTGGGTAATCGTGGACCGACTCACCAAACAAGCTCACTTTCTGCCAGTCAAGACTATTACACCGTCCCCCACATATGCCGCCTTGTACAAGAACAACATAGTGAAGCTTCATGGCATACCCAAGACCATTGTCTCTGACCGCGGTACCCAGTTTGTTGCTAAGTTCTGGAAGGCGTTCCATACCTCACTTGGAACCCAGCTCTTATACAGCACAGCATATCATCCTCAGACTGATGGACAGACGGAGCGAGTCAACCAGGTGCTGGAAGACATGTTGAGAGCCTGTGCTCTCACCTTCGCAGATACTTGGGATGACTGTTTGCCCTTGGCAGAGTTCTCATATAATAACAGTTACCAAGAAAGCATCAAGATGGCACCCTTTGAAGCACTGTACGGTCGTCGTTGTCGTACACCTCTCAGTTGGTCCGAACCTGGAGAAAGGGAATTCTTTGGAGTTGACCTGGTCAAGGATATGGAAGAGAAAGTCAAGCAGATACAAGAGAACATGAAGATTGCCCAATCTCGACAAAAGAGCTATGCTGACAAGAGACGTCGACCTCTGAAGTTTCAAGTTGGAGATTATGTATATCTCAAGGTCTCACCAACCAAAGGAGTCACTCGTTTTGGAGTTAAAGGAAAGTTAGCACCCCGCTACATTGGTCCGTTTGAGATTTTGGAATGTTGTGGCAAGGTAGCTTACAAGCTAAAGTTGCCCGATCATCTCTCCGCAGTCCACAATGTTTTCCATGTCTCCCAACTCAAGAAGTGTCTCCGAATACCTGAACATGTCGTGGAAGTTGAAGATGTCGAGCTAGAGCCTGATCTGTCCTACTCAGAATATCCAGTTCGCGTGTTGGACCACAAGGATCGCGTTACCCGAAGAACCACCACAAGATGGTACAAAATCCAGTGGAACCAGCACTCTGAAGAAGAAGCTACTTGGGAATCTGAAGACTTCTTAGCAAAGAACTACCCCGACTTTCTCGAATCGCTGTCCATGTAAGGTTTTGCCTTTATCCCTTCTTTGTCCTTTCATAAGACGTGGAATCTCGGGGCGAGATTTCTTTAAGGGGGGAGGCTGTAACACCTCTGGTGTTTAACTGTAATTAACTTGACATATCATCATTATCATCATTAAGCATCTTGATCATGATTTCATGTGTATGCATTTTGCTAAGTGTATCATTTTATGTGAATTACCTCTATTGCAAAAATCCTAATTAGCCCACTTCTCTCTACTAGGGCAAAATGGTAATTTCATCTCTGTGATTAGTTTTGTGTAATTTTGTTCCTTTGGTGTCTTGAAGTTTTGTTGTGTTGGCCAAAGTTCAAAAATCAGAATTTGATTTCAAATCCCTTTTGCAAAACCCTAATTTCCAAATCCTGGATTTTATCCTCTGGTGTAATTTAAAATTATTCAAAATTTGGGGTTGGTCCAAAAAGCAAAGTTGTAGAGCTGTCAAAGAGAAACAACTTTGGTATTTACAAATTTTCAAGTTGCAGTACAAAGTTTTGAGTTATTTCAAATTCAATCAAACCCCAACTTTTGTTCCCTTTTCAGTTTTCAAAAAGAGTTCAAAAACTAATGAGTTTCTGAAAAGTGTATTATAGCAAAGTTGTAGGTTTTGATAAAAGGAACAGCTTTCATGTTTGAAGATTTTCTAGTTTCAGTATAAAATCCAAAGTAATTTTGAATTGATTCAAATTTCAAAAGTGTCCCCTTTTTCTGTTTTTGAATTTTGTTCAAAAACTGTTTGGAATTTGAAAATGTTCTTTTTGACAAAGTTGTAGATCTCATTTTTCTGAACAACTTTGGTATTGGGAGTTTTTGTCGCACAGTTCAAATTTTGGGAGCATTTTGCAAAAGTCAGAAACTAGCCAAAAGTCAAACCCTACACCCTACACTGTTCCTCTTCTTCATAGCGACAGAGGGGGGGGCCCGGCCATGGCGCCCGCGCCGCGCCTGCCGCACGCCCGGCTGCTCCCCACGCGCCACCAACCTGCCGCCGCTGTCGCCCTGTTCCCTCCGCGCCCGCGCGCGAGCGCTGGCCCTCGCTCCCGTCCCTACAGTCCTCTCCGCGCCGCCGCCGCCGTGCCCCATCGCCGGCCGAGCTTGCGCCCGAGCCCCGGCTGCACGCCCACGTATCCGCCAGAGCGCAATCGAGTGCGCACGCCTCCGCAAACCTCATCCACACCACCCCGAGGTCTCTACCGCCCTGGCCGCGGCTATATAAGCCCGCCGGAGCTCCGACCTCCGCACTCATCTCCGCCTCCGTCGCCAGCACAGTCCAGTGCCTCCGCCGCTCCACCACCTAGCTCAAAAGCTCCGCCGTGTTCTTGTGCTGCTTCACCACCCTCCAATTTTACCTCTACCCGCCTCCAATCGCCCGGCGTAACCTCGCCGTTCCCATCTCCGGCAGAAACCCGGCGAGCTCGGGTTCGTGAAATTCGTCGCCTCCGGCCTCGACCATCCCTCACCGACCCCCGTGTCGTGTTCCTTGGTCCCGTGCGACTCTGACCAGACCCTTGCGGTCTCGTGTGTTGCGCAGGGTCGCCGGAGCGCCGCTCGCCGCTCGCCGCCGAAGGAGCTCCACCGAACCACCGCCCCTCGAGCCCGTGTCGAGCCTCACCCTCGAGCGCGTGCCGAGCCTCACCCTCGAGCCCTGCCTCCAATCCTTGGTAAGCACCCGAGGCCTCGGCCTCTGCTTCCACTCCGTCTCGCCCGAGCCCGAGCCTCGGCGGACAGACCCTCACCACTTCGCTCGAGCCAGGCCTCGAGAGAACCTGTGCACCCTCCGCCTCGTCGAGCCAGGCCTCGGACGAAACGTTTGGTTTCCGTCTCGCCCGAGCCTACCAGCCAGGCCTCGGTCGGCCGAGAGTTCCGCGATTCGCCCGAGCCCCGTTCCGACTCGAGCACAGTGCTCTTTTCCTTTTAAAAATGGGAACAGTTCTGATATTTCATCTTTTTGTATGATTTTCTGTGTTGATCCAAAAATTCTGAAAATTTCACAGTAGACTCTTTATGCTCTGGAGTATTTTATAAAAATATAAAACTTGACTTTTCTGCAAAGATTTAAAAATGTAAAATTCCCCTTTTAATTGAAAAATGAAGGTTTTGGTATTTTTGGAGAGTGATCTATAACTCCAAAAATCTGGAGATAAATTTCTATGTGCTAGTTATGCCTTTCTGAGTCTCTGGTAAAATTTTGAAGTCTTTTGGAGCAAGTTGATTTTTGAGCTTTATTTTAATTAAGGAATAGTGCCTTTTGTTAATTAAATGTCTAGATTTAATTGAGCACCTTAATGACCTCCAAAAATTATGAAATTTGTTTTGCCATATACTTGTACTCTAATGAACTTGTGTGATTAATTTGGTAATTTTTGGAGCACCTTCATAAAATGACCTTTTTAATAATTAAGAAAAATAGAAAGAAATGATTAGGGTTAGTGTGAATGCCCTGTGAAGTGACTTTGGGATTGCGTGATGTTCATAGACCCCTACCCTTTGGTCTATGATGTTTGTGATGCTTAGGATAGTTATGATAAAGTCTAGTTTAATCAATTTTGCTTAAGGAAGAAATGGTTACTTTTATGCTCAACCTAGATTTCGTTTATGCCTTGCCTAAGAGTAATCTTGAATCAGTGGTATTGTCTTGCACCATAAGTCCATATCATCATTCTCATGAGCATTCATCATTGCATCCGTATAGTTGACGAAGAAGGCCCTGAAGTCGAGGTAGCCGCCGAAGGATCCGTCCCCAAGGCAACCCCGAGCTCCGACGCTTATACCTACCCACGAGTCTACTCTTTTTGCCATCCAAGGCAAGCCCCGGTGCATTTAACCCTTCCATTTATAAAATGTTTTCCTTAAATGCTTTTGAGTTAAATTACTGCATTAGGTTATAGGAGTTGTGTGATGACCTATTGCCTCCTGCATTATTTACCTCCACCAAAGGATCCACCCGCCTTGTTTTAAAAAAAACTATTTGCAAAATGCTTAGTGATGCTATATAATAGATTTGCAAAAATGCCAATTTCAAAAGTGTGATCACTTAAGAATCTTTATGGGATTTTGGCTTTACTCCCACTATTGGCTAAGTATCTGATCCGTACTTAGTCAATGGGAAGGAGGGTTTGTCCTTGCGTACGGTGCCGTCATGTCGTAGTCCGGGACTCGACAGTTGACACCGACCGGGACGGGTTGAAAAACTGACAGGACTGTTGCGCTTGGGTGAGATATAACCAAGGCACAGTTGCTGGCTGGAAAATTAGGGACCATCCGTATGGGGGCCTGCTGGGCAGGACTTGCAACTATTCACATACTACGGAAAGCTCTGGCTCCGAGAAATCCATTATTGGACCGACAACCGCGCACTGGGAGTGGAGAGATGGCGGAAGTAGCATGTACCCACGTGGGTTAGAGTCCCGGATTGGAGTGGTGTACTGTACTTCCGGGTGGCGTAGGACCGGGCCCAATAATGGAGGAATCGTGGAAGACGAGTTGGCATATGCAAGCTTGGGTGCTACATATGCAGTGTGAATAGGGATCCTCAGCTGAGTATTCTTTATCCGGATTAACGTTGCTCCTCGGTTATGGAGACTTGTTCCATTGACTCTCAACGGAGAGTGGTTCTCAACTAGGAATGTTTTGAAATGTAAAATGAATCATGAAGGATGAAGAATTGAGGAATACTGAATCTTTCAAAATAAAATAAGATTTACAAAAATGCTTTTCTGCAAAATACTTGATCTTGCTTAAGCCTTACCTTGACTACCCTAAGCCTTCATTCCTGAGTCTCCTCCCCTTTTCTTTAGTCGGTTAAGTCTTGTTGAGTACCTTTGTACTCAGGGTTCTTTTACCCATGTTGCAGGTATGGCAGATCCCTCAGAATGCCTTGGACCCTGCTGTGTGACTGTGGTTCAGGAAGAGGCCGATGAGGCCGATGAGTGATTATTCACCCTCGGGCTGGGTGATGTATCTTTATCGTTTAGTTTTGTCGTCTGCTACCCTGCCAACTCTATCTATTTGAACTTTGGTCTGTAATAACTTCACTTTAAGTTTATGTTGAACACTGGTTTGTAAAACTATTGTTATTTAAGTCTTCCGCTATTTACTCCGATGTTATTTGTCAAAATGTTCAAGAGATTGTAACTGAATTGTGAGATGATCCTGCGGACATCGGGCACTGACGTAGCCCAGTGGCGAACCCGGTCTTAATCTCTTGGCTGTACGGATCGACTGTCAGTGGTTGATAGTGATCGGTGGGCCATGGGATTAGGGCCGTTACGTCACAATTCAAGGAGACTTGCGTGCGCCCAGGCAACCCCTGGGATCTACGGCGTTGCAGGCAGGCAGCGGACGAGCCCCTCCGCGACTTTGCTCGGCGATTCTCGAAGCACGCCTCGAGCTCCCCCACGTGCCTGATGAGGACGTCATCTCAGCGTTCCTCGCGGGCACGATATGCCAAGAGCTAGTTCATGAGCTAGGACGCTACCGTCCCAGGACGTCGAGGACCTGATGGATCGTGTCACCAGCTTTGCCTCAGGCGACGAGGCAGTGGGGGCATTCTTTGGCCGCTCCACGGACAAAGTAAGGCGGTGATCGCGCGGAGCTCGAACAAGGCAACGACGCCAAGAACCGCAACAACAACAACAACAACAAAAGAAGAAGAATAAAAGCAAAGGTCAAAAGGCGAAGCGCGACGCGACGACGACGACGATGAAGAAGTGCTCATGGGCGCCCTCGACCATAAGAAACCTCGAGGCCCCCTGACGGGGCTATTTTCGACCAGATGCTCGAGGACCCCTGCCCATATCACAAGGCCCCGTGAATCACAAGCTAAAAGACTGCCGACTGCTGAAGGGCTTCTATGCCAAGCTCGACGACAAGAAGGAGGACACGCCTAAGGGCAAGGACAACAAACGACGCGACGACGGGGATGCGGGTTTCCCCCCGGTGCGTGACTGCTTCATGATCTACGGGGGCCCAACCGTCGGGTTCTCTCAGCTCGGGAGAGGAAGAAGGAACGCCGGGAGGTCTTCGCACTCCGCCACGACCCCCCCAGTACCTCGACTGGTCCGACGCGCTGATCACATTAGATCGTAATGACCATCCGGACCATGTCGTAAATCGGGGGCGTACCCCCTCGTCGTCGACCCCGTCATCGTCGACGTACGGTTCTCCAAGGTGTTGATGGATGGGGGCTCGAGCCTCAACGTCATATACCTCAGACTCTCGACCTCCTGGGGATTTCGAGCGATCAGCTCTGACCCAGCGTCGGGGGTTCCACGGAGTCATACCAGGGAAGAAGGCTCACCCCCTCGGGCGCATCGACCTGCCGGTTTGCTTTGGCACGCCGGCTAACTTCCGCGGGAGACGCTCACCTTTGAGGTGGTTGGATTTCAAGGGACCTACCACGCCATCATCGGCTGGCCAGGCTACGCCAAGTTCATGGCGGTTCCCAAACTACACGTACTTGAAGCTCAAGATGTCGGGGGCCGAAAGGGGTCATCACCATCGACACCTCCTACGAGCACGCGTACCACTGCGACGTGGAGTGCGTCGAGCGTGGGGAGGCCAACGTCCACCTCGACTCGCTCGAAGCCCTAGCGACCCTGGCCACCGAAGAGGCCCTGAAGCAAAACGTCACGCCGGCGCCTTCGAGCCGGCAGAGCACACCAAGCTGATACCCGTCGACCCAACCTCGACCGATGGGAAGACGCTGGCCATCAGTGCCAGCCTCGAGCCTAAATAGGAAGCAGTGCTCGTCGACTTTCTCCGCGCGAACATCGACATGTTTGCGTGGAACCCCTCGGACATGCCAGGCATACCGAGGGGAGTCGCCGAGCACGCCTTGGAGATCCAGGCCGGGTCCAGACCGGTGAAGCAATGCCTGCGCCGCTTCGACGAGGAGAAGCGCAGGATCATCGGCGAGGAGGTGCACAAGCTTTTGGCGGCTGGATTCATCAAGGAGGTATTTCACCCGATTGGCTAGCTACCCTGTACTAGTTAGGAAAAAGAATGGAAAAATGCGGATGTGTGTAGACTACACTGGTCTGAATAAAGCGTGTCCCAAAGTTCCATTTCCTTTACCTAGAATTGATCAGATTATCGATTCCACTGCGGGGTGTGAAGTACTTTCATTTCTCGATGCGTATTCCGGCTACCACCAGATTAGGATGAAAGAATCCGACGAGCTCGCTACCTCTTTTGTCACGCCTTTTGGTATGTATTGCTACGTTACAATGCCCTTCGGCCTTCGAAACGCCGGGGCAACGTACCAACGTTGCATGCAGCATATCTTTGGCGAACACATAGGCAAAACCGTCGAGGCCTACGTCGATGACATCGTGGTTAAAACCAAAAAAGTCAGGAAACTCATCAGCGATCTCGAGACCACGTTCGAGTGCCTTCGGGCCAAGAATGTGAAGCTCAACCCCGAGAAATGTGTCTTTGGTGTGCCCCGGGGCATGCTACTTGGCTACATTGTCTCACAACGGGGGATCGAGGCCAACCCCGAAAAGATCTCAGCAGTCACGAGGATGGGCCCAATTCGAGACCTCAAGGGCGTACAGAAAGTGACAGGCTGCCTAGCTGCTCTCAGTAGGTTCATCTCGAGCTAGGGAAAGGCGCGCTACCTCTCTACCGCTTGCTGAAGAAGACGGAACGCTTTGCGTGGACCCTTGAAGCCGAGGACGCCCTAACCAAGTTGAAGGGGTTGCTGACTTCCGCGCCAATCCTCGTGCCACCACGACCAGCCCAGGGTGACGATCCCCCCGAGTCCCTTCTCCTCTATGTGGCCGCAACCACTCAGGTGGTCAGCGCGGTCATAGTCGTCGAGAGGCACGAGGAGGGTCGTGCGTTGCCGGTCCAACGGCCGGTGTACTTCACCAGTGAGGTGCTCTCCGAGGCCAAGGTTCGGTACCCGCACATCCAGAAGCTGCTCTACGGCATCATCATCACGAGGCGCAAGCTCCAGCACTACTTCCTCGCTCATCCCGTAACGGTGGTGTCATCCTTCCCCCTCGGTGAGATCATCAACAATCGGGAGGCCACGGGGCGCATCGCCAAGTGGTCCGCCGAGCTAATGGGGAGGCCATCACCTACGCCCCGCGAAAAGCCATCAAGTCGCAAGCGTTGGCAGACTTCGTTGCTGAATGGACCGACACCCAGCTCCCGCCGGCGCAAATCCAAGCCGAGCTCTGGACCATGTACTTCGACGGATCCCTCATGAAGACGGGGCAGGCGCAGGCTGCTCTTCATCTCACCCCTCGGAGTCCACATGCGCTACCTGCTACGCTTGCACTTCCCCCGCCTCCAACAACGTCGCCGAGTACGAGGCCCTCGTCAATGGGCTGCGCATCGCCCTCGAGCTCGGGGTCCGACGCCTCGACGTTCGAGGGGACTCGCAGCTCGTCATCAACCAGGTTATGAGGCTTTGAGCTGCATCGATCCCAGATGGAGGCATACTGCGGAGAAGTGCGCAAGCTAGAAGACAAGTTCTACGGCCTCGAGCTCAACCACATCGCTCGAAAATACAACGAGGCCGCAGACGAGCTGGCAAAGTTGGCGTCCACGCGCGGCACGGTTCCACCAGATGTCTTCTCGAGGGACGTTTTCGAGCCATCCGTCAAAATCGGCCCGGGGCTGGCCCCTCGACGCCACACCTCGAGCCAGACGCGGGGGCTCGACCGTTAACGCCACCCCTCGAGAACGACCCCTCGACATCCGATGAGGCAATGCAGATTGACACGCCCGCCTCTTCTTCATCACGACCCCTCGACTGGCGGACGCCCTTCCTCGACTACCTGACGCAAGGCGTGCTACCGGAGGATAAGACGGAGGCCCGACGCATCGCTCGAAAGGCCAAGACCTACGTCATCTACGGCGACGAAAGAGAGCTGTACCGTCGAAGCCCATCAGGAATCCTTCAACGCTGCATCCCCCTCGAGGAGGGACGCAGGCTCCTCGACGACATGCACTCGGGGGCTTGCGGCCACCATGCAGCGCCAAGGACCCTGGTAGGGAACGCCTTCCGGCAAGGCTTCTACTGGCCAACCGCCATCGGAGACGCCAAGCGCCTGGTCCAAGCTTGCCAAGGGTGTCAGTTCTACGCCAAGCAAACGCACCAGCCCACGCACGCCCTACAGATGATCCCCATCGCTTGGCCGTTTGCCGTCTGGGGGCTCGACCTCGTGGGTCCCCTCAAGATGACAACCGGAAAGTACACGCATGTGCTCGTGGCCATCGACAAATTCACCAAGTGGATCGAGGCCAAGCCCATAAGCGACCCCACCTCCGAGAAGGCCGTCGAGTTCATCGCCGACATCATGTACCGGTTTGGGGTGCCTAACGTCATCATCACCGACAACGGCACCCAATTCATGGGCAAAAAGTTCACCAACTTCTGCGACGACAACAACATTCGCGTGACCTGGGCCTCGGTCGCGTACCCTCAATGCAATGGGCAGGTCGAGCGCGCCAACGACATGATACTCCATGGGCTGCTGAAGCCGAGGCTGTTCAAGACCCTCAAAAACTTCGGAAGGGGTGGGCTGCAGAGCTCCCCTCGGTGCTGTGGGGCCTCAGGACTACGCCGAGTCGAGCCACCGGGTTCACTCCGTTCTTCCTAACCTACGGCGCCGAGGCTGTCTTGCCTACGGACCTCGAGTACGGCTCCCCTCGACTTCGAGCCTACAACGAGCAAACCAACGATGAAAGGCTCGCCAACGCCAAGGACCAGCTCGAGGAGGCCCGAGACGTGGCGCTCATCAACTCCGCGCGCTACCAGCAAACACTTCGACGCTACCACGACAAGCACGTGCGCAAGAGGGACCTGGCGGTGGGGGACCTCGTGCTTCGACGGCTGCAGGATAATCGAGGGCGCCACAAGCTCACCCCTCCATGGGAGGGCCCATACACCGTAGCTGAAGTGCTCAAGCCAGGAACGTACAAGCTCTACGACGGTCAAGGCAGGATCCTGGCAAACGCATGGAACATATCTCAGCTACGTCGCTTCTACCCTTAAGGGCCTCGAGGCCTTGTTCATTTTGTCGCTTTGTACGAACACGTTGAATATGAATGAGCCAACTCGTGCACCACCTTTCATTTTACTTAGCAACTTAAGGTAGCCTCGACCCTGCCTTGCTCAGGGTCGAGCCTCCCTCGGGGGCTGAAGGGGGACCCCCTCCCCAGACTCCGGAAAAAGCGCGTCCAGACTCCGAAAAAGCGCGTTTTCTTTTCAAAAATTCGACCCTCGTCTCGACTCGCACCTCGAGCATACTAGCAGCGTCTAAATCCAAAATACCCCGAGCCTCCAGAGTCGGGGGGCGTCGACGTAGACGGCCACCTACGCCCCCGGGCTACGGTACCCTACCTACGCCTCCCTCGAGGAACTCGTGACGCGTATCGAAGGACACACGGACCAAGCCGGTTGAAGCTCGAGCTAGCGACAAAGAGAAGTGATCGAATAAATTTGAAAAGAAACAACTTCTTTAAATAAACAAGTCATATACACATATTGACCTCGACGGGCCATAAGTCATGATTTGAATTCTTACAAGGGCCTCGATGCCCAAATTTGGCACGCAGGCCTCATTCTTCATCCGTCTGGAATTCCTCCCCAGCTCTTCTGCCGCGGGCTCAGCCTCGACATCCGGCCAGGAGGAGGGGGCACCTACACACTGTCCGCATCAGGAGGCAGCACGTCCTCCTCGAAGAGCTTGGCGAACGCCGCCCCCGGCCTCTCCACCTTCTCCAAGATCTTCGACGCGGCGGTCGTTCCACTCCTCGTCCTTCCCCTCGATCTCGATGAAGCCCTTGGCAACAACGTTGACCGGGTAGCGGAAGCCGGAGCGGACGGCCGCAAACGCCTGCTTTACGCCGTGGTGGAGAGCGCTCCTGACGCGGTCCCGCGCGGCTACGTCGAAGAAGCACAGGGCGTCGACCAGGGCGTCGCCTCGAGCCACCGCGCCCTCCGCCGCGGCCACCGGGTCGCACCCCACATAGAGCTGAGCCGGTCGAGGGTGCAGCGCCCCGTTCCGCCACCATGGTCTCACCCCGAGTTGCTCCACGAGAGTCTGATTCGTCTCACGAGCTCCTCGGCGGTCTTCTCGACGTCTATGCAACAAGCAAGAAAGAATGAGACCGCGGCGTGACAAAAACCTCGAAATCAAGGCAAAGACAAGGCATGAAAATTACCATCGCAGTGCGCGCCCAGAGCAGCGAGGTCGCTGGTGAGGCCCTCGACGCGCTGCTCGAGCCTACGCTTCTCGGACAGCACGTCAAGCTTTTCGGCCCTGAGGCCTTCGACCAGCTTGCCCGTATCGGCAAGGGCCAGATCCTTCCGGATCACCTCTTGCCGCGCCGCCTCCGCTGCAGCTTGGGCGGTGGCGACACCATTCTTGGCCTCCTCGGCCTCCTTCTTCGCCGCCTCCGCCGCGATCGGATCGGTGTGGCGGCTTCGCTTTGGGCCCTCTCGGCCTCCTTCTTCGCCGCTTCCGTCGCAGATCGGGCGGTAGCGGCCTCACTTCGAGCATCGGCGGCATCCTTCTTCGACGCCTCCGCCTCAGACAGCGCGGTGGTGGCCTCCTCCTTTGCCTGAGCGGCCTCGTCCCGAGCCGCCCGAGCCTCCGCCTGTGCGGCGTTGAGCCGGCTCGCCATCTGGGCGTTCCGATCCAGCTCGGCACGGAGCTCTTGGAGTTGCGCCTGCGCCTTCGCGAGGGCAGCCGCCGCCTGCGCGGACCTCTCCGCTTCCTCCGAGAAGGACTGCTCCGCCTCCGCCACGAGCGCGGCCAGCTCCCTGAAGATCAACCCCGCCCCCCGCGGAGTTCCCTGCTGAGCCGATCGCTCCACGGGGATCATGGCGCGGGAGGAGCTCGGCGCGTCGGGATATGGCCACGCCGGTCGATCAAGCTCGACGTTGGGCGGGCCCTCGACCTCCGGCTCAAGCAGCGCCAGCTGCAAACCACCAACCGGCGGCACCGGCTGTGGCTCTCCCCGCACCTCCGCCGTCTCCTCCTGCTGCTTCGCCCGAGGCGATGGTACGGCCTCGCGTAGAGCAGGGACTCGAGCGTAGCGGGTCGCTCGAAGGGTGGCTCGTCGCCAACCTCTCCCCCCTCATCGGGTCCTCCGGCGTCTCGTCGACCCCGGCCAGTGCCTCGAGCGCTTCCTCCAGCGTTGAGCCCTCGACCGGGGGCGGCACCCGCTCCAGCTCGTCCAGGAGCTCCTCCACCGTCGGCACCTCTCCACCGACGCCTCTCCTCCTCCTTCCTTCCTTCTCGCGGGCCGGCTCGCGTCGACCGGGACTCGAGGGCCGCCGACCCTTCAGCCCCAGACGCCAACGGAGCCATGCTTGTCTCGGAGCTCCCCCCGAGATGGTCGTCGCAACGGGGGGAGGTGTGGCCCTCTCGATAGGCGCCACCCGAGGAGGAGGAAGAGGAGGGTGCGGTGCCGCGACGGACGCGGTGGCAGCGGGCTCGCGCGCCAGGAGCCGTGGTCCCTGCTGAAGAAGGAGAACGACGTCGTCAGAAACAGGAAAAAGCTTCGACCCCCGTGGTCGACGGCGTTGGCCTCACCAGATCCGCGGCGGCCATCTGGCTTCCCCGAGCCATGGCTGCTCGAGCCTTCGCCAGCCAAGCGGCCTCCCCAGTGGAAGAAGGAGCCATACCTCGAGGTGCTTGGGCCTCGGCAGAACTCGAGGTCTTGGCCCGCTTGGACGCTGCGGGGACCATCTCCTGCCGGGGGCGCTTTCTCCCTGAAAAACCAGAAAACAGCCCATATCACCAAAGGTAAAAAGGTAAAGTTTCCCTACCAACGAAATTAAGAGACCTACTCACCCAAAGCGAGGGCGGGCCTCTTCCCCGAATCGCCGGACCCGCTCAGGGGCTTCGAGCCCGCCCCATAGCTCGAGCCACGCCCCTGAGCCGTCTCCACGTGGCTTGGACGGGGGAAAGCGCCCGATGCGTCTCGTGGCCCGACCCCAGTGGGGAGCTCTCCTCCTGCCTTTTGTCCCGGGGGGGACCGCGTCCCCCTCGAGCGGTCCTCGTGGCGCCCTTCCTTGCGCGGGCTCCGGGACCTGCTCCGGCGCACGTGCCGGCGGTCGCGTCCCCCCGCGTCGGTCTCCTTCTCCCGACGACGGTGCGGTGAGGAGCTCCGGGAGCGCTCACGGCTCCCCACCCGACGGTCATCATGGCGGGGGCTCGACGCCCCCTCATGTTGCCCGCTCCTCCGCGGGCTCGACGCCGCCCTCGGCGACTTGCGGCGATCGGACCCGGAGTCCCTCTCGACGTGTTGGCCGCTTCTCGAGGGCCGGCCCTTCTCGAGACCCCCCGCTGGGCAGACGTGGCCGTGGCCTCCTTCTGTGCCGCGGCGACGGCGCCCCGGGTCCGAGGCTTCCTTGCGTCCGGGGGCACGTCCGGCACGGAGCTCGACGGGCCTTGAGCCCCCGACGAGGCAGGGCTCGGCGCCGCCTTCCGCGGCTGCGTCCCGCGCGATCCCTTCGCCCGAGGGACCTCCAAGACATCCTCCTGCACAGAGGAACGGTCAGCCCGGACGTCGACGACCCCCGCACGCCTCAGACGCGCATCCATCCCCTCGTCGTCACTATCCTCCTCATCATCACTCTCCTCCTCCGAGCTCGAAGAGCTGAGCTCGGGGGACCCATCTCCAGGCTGCCGGTTACGACGAGCCTTCGCCAGCCTCTGCTCCCGAGCCGAGCGACGCAAGTTTTTGTCTTTCTCTTTCTTCTTTCTGGCATCCTTGCTCTCCTTGTCTTTCTGAGCAGAGAGGCGCCTCACCTGGGTATCCGCGGCGTCCTCCCTCACCGGGGGCCTCGACGCACGACAAGTAAACGTCCCCTGCGAAGAAGAAGAAGCATGACGAAAAAAACCACAAGAAGAATGTACAAGGTTCGGAGAAAGAGAAGGGGGAGGAGGCTCGGGACAGCTTAGCTCGAGGGGGGCTTACCAGGTCGAGACACCCCTTCGGGTGCCATGGCGATTAGGTTGGTGTCCTCGGGGACGAACGACCCTTGGATCGTGATCGACACCCGGGAGACGCCCTCGTTCCGAGGCAGCCTCTCCTCGGCCATCCTCGACCGATTTAGCGCCTCGAGCTGGGCCTTCGGCCCCATCTCGTGCATAAGAAGGGGGCGGTCCGCCAGCGGAAGAACCCTTCGCTGATGGAACGCCCAGATGACCGCCTGAACGGTCAGATTCTTCTCGTCCACCAGCATCTTCATCATCTTCATCAGCGGAACCAGGTGGCGTTGCCTGTCCGCCGCGACACCCCAGGTCCACTTCTCCGGGCGCTGAGTGAGGACCCTGCCGGTGTACTGCGGAAGGAGACCACCTTCATTCCGCAGGTAGAACCAGTGGTCGTCCCACCCGGCCTGGTTGGTGGAAAGCTTGTAGCGGAGGTATTCGCGGGGGACATTGGCCGACGAGGTCCCAGTCCTCGCAGTGACGGTGAGGGAGCCCATGCGCACGAGCCGCCTCCCGCTCGGCTTCAAGGCCTTGATGAAGAGCTCGCCCCGGAAGAGGTGGACGAACATCTCCCAGTGCGGCTCGATCTTCAGGTACCCCTCGCACACCGCGGCGAAGATGGCGGCGTGCGAAATTGAGTTGGGGGAGAAGTGTTGCAGCTCCACCTCGTAGTGGTGGGTCAACGCCCGCATGAAGCGGCTCGGCGGAACACCGAGCCCCATGCGGTGGTAGCGCGTGAAGCTCACCACATACCCCTCCGGCGGGTGCGGCTCCCGGTGATCCGCCGACGGGACAGCCCACCACGCGGGTCCCTCCTCCGGGTTGGGACGGAGAAGCCCCTGGGCCACCAACGAGTCCATCTCGCGCTGCGTCACCTTCGTCGGGCTCCAGTCCTTCGGCCGGCAGCGCTTGTGTCTGGGCAGCCATGGCGATGACGGCGCGCACCCGAGCAGCGGACGGACGGCCGGAAAATTCCCAATCGACTAACCCGAGGAAGAGGGCGCGTGAAGGCTACGGCGGCGGTAAAGGCAAAGGCAAAGTAAAGGGTTCCTCTCTCCCCTCTTTCGATATTTATAGAGAAAACCCCAGCGGGCGGGGTTCCCACGACGGCGGAAAAAGTAACCGCACGCATTTAATGTGCCCACCTAACCGCATCTCGAGCTGGTCGACAGGTACACGCGGCAACTCCGCATTCGCTCCACTTCTCCGGGCCCACCACGGCCGCCGCTCCGACTTCTTGTCGGTCGCCCTAGCGCCACGATCTCCACTACCTCGCCTAAAAAGGCGCCCAACGGGCAGAAGGTTTCCAAGCGACGGAGGCTTCTTCAGGAAGGTAAAAACGGGCCCCGGCCCTAAGTCTCGAAGCAGCGAAGGCTGGCCCTCGAAGAGGGTTCGACAGCCGGCTTCGAGCACCCGAGTCAGGGACACTAAGGGGCGCCACTCGCAGCATCGCTCGAGGGCCAAGCCCTCGAGGCCCCTCACGTGTATCCAAGGCGGGGAGCACGACATGCAGTGAGATCCCCTCGGAGGGAGGCATCGAGCCACCGGGTCCTATCGAATGGACCCGGCACTCCTGCAGACTGAGCACCCATGCTTTATGAGATCGCCTCCGGGCTACAGTCGACCCCATCGAACGGGGCACGAGGTCTCACTTGGATTCCCCGTTACCAGCTCACCGGGAACCTCGATACTCGCCCGCTCGTGGTAGTACGAGGCATCCCCCCTCGCATCCGATCGAAAGGACTCGCGGGACGACAAGCCGGGCAACCGGCGTGCCGGACGGCTCGAAGTGCCGGCCGGTCGGTTCAGCCTGGCACCCCTCGACGAAAGAGGGTAAAAAACTCGGGGGCTCGACACCCCCGAACCTAAAAAACGCAACTAACATTCACACACAAAACAGCCCACGAGGGAGTCCTAACCACTCCCCCGTGGCCTCGGGGGCTACACCCGCGGGTGTCGCTCGCACGACACCCACGGAATCAAAGCAACCAACCCTCGAGATCCGGCTAGCTAACCCTCGAGATCCCAGTCGGGAGCCCCTGCTCGAGTGCAAACACTCAAACAAGGGCTCGGGGCTACTGTCGGGGGAACACCAAAGGGGTACCCCCAATCAACGCAAACAAATAGGTTAAACCTAGAACACCAATTAATAAACCCAGCTAGGCTAACCTTCCAAGAAACCAACCCCTCGGAGCCTGCAACGCTGCCCCCGCCAGGGAGCTTAGACTTGCCAAAACCTTACCGACCGCCTCCTGGAACCTACCCCTCGAGCCCGCTACAGCTATGCACCGCTCCTCGGGACCCCGCGCGGGGACCTCGAGCCCCTCCAGCACGATAGCCTATCCCTCGAGGCTCATCACACCCTAGGCCTCGAGCTGGAGCTCAACCTCCGCTCACCCGAGCCCTCCGCGCCCGCCTCGAGCGAGCGCTCCACTACCCTTCGAAGCCCTCCACGAAGAGGAAGCTTCCTGCTCCTCCCCCATACCGCGCATTTAATGCATCCACCTACTCCAGTCACGTCCTCTGCAACCCGACGTGTACCACAGTGAACCAGGGCAGAGCCAAGTCTCGTTTTCACAACAAGCATGGGTAAAAAGGCACCAGTACGGCACTGTTAACCCATATCTTACACTGTTGCACGTCCAAGCCACGTCTCGAGGCCCGGATACCTGCTGCTCAATCGGGTTTCCCGGGACTTGCCCATACCTGCGGGGACTCGAACCCCCCGCAGGCGCCACCTCGAGGCCGGCTCTGAGCCCCTCGAGCCCTGGCTACTTTCACGCTATTGGAGGACAGGTACCCCAAGACCCGGAGGGACCCCGCCGTGTCCTGCACGTGCCGGGATGGGTGTTGTACGGCTTCCACGTCGCCACGCCTCCACGTCCGCCCCAGGATGGAGGCCACGCATCAAGGACGCCTCAACAGCAACACCCACGTTGGCTACAGTGGCTTCGACAAGACAGAGTTCCTGCCCTTCGCCATACCGAGCGCTGTACATGTCAATCCTGTGTAAACCCTGGCCTCCTCTTGATCTATAAAAGGGGACGCCAGGGCCCTTCGCGCACAAGGAGACAACACACGAGTCCACACACACACATACACGAGTCCGGACTCCGGTCCACGCTCACTGAGCTTGTATTCGCCCCTGTACAAGCACTTAGGTGCAAGTAATACAAGAACCTCCTCCCCCGCTGGACGTAGGGCCTTCTTTGCCCGAACCAGGATAAATCCTTGTGTCATCTTGCATCACCATCCAGGAAGAGAGCACGCGATCATATTACTCGTTGGTGTCATACCCCCGGGTTCGAAACACCGACAATAATAGATCATGTAAGACCATCTGTATTTATTGTATGGTTGTTAGATAATGCTCTATCTCAATTAATGAAAGTGGATTATCTATCTGTAAAACCTTGCTTGCGTTGTATAAGAGATGGATAGAAACTGACTACTTTTTTTTCTGTGTCCAGGATCTCTTGAGATGCCCACAGTCACTGTTTTGGATATTGGCGTGAATTTGGAGATACATAGGATTTGACTGTCACTTCATGTGTATGTTTTGTGATTGAGCTGTACAACTGTTATATTAGCTGTGTTTTAATATCTGGTAATATTATGGTGGGTGTTGTGTGGATTGGGTTGGGTTATGTTTTACTATTCAATTTGGCACTAGATTTAATTTTTTAATGGCTTGTTTGTTAGATGGGGGGTCTTTTAAATTGAATTTGCATTCCAGAATTGAGTTTTTGGCTGTTTAGTTTGGGTTTGCCCAAAATTTGGCCAAAAAGGCCAGAAAAAAAGAGGGCTGCACTAAAATAACCAATTCATGGGCCTGGCCTAAAAAGTGATTTGGGCTGGATTGTTAAAGGGCTCAGCCAACTAAAAAATCTGCATGGGCCAAAATTAATACACATGTAAATGCTAAGAAAGAGATCCAAATAAGTCTGATTGCTACATGGGTTGGCCCAACAAAAGCCTGACTATTACATGGGCTTAAATAGGTCAAAATTTGCTTTAGGTCCAAGAAACATATGACATTAAATCAAAAGTCATAAATGTTTTTGACATCCAAAAGCAATGTCATAATGTTATGACTTGAACGCCTAAATGTCATAAGTTGTCATTAAGACAGTCATCTTTTGACATTTCATATTTTGTCAACTGTTGTCATAAAATGGTGATTTATGACTTATTTTCTACATATTATGACATAGAGCAAATGTCAAAAGATGACAGATTTCTTGTAGTGTTATTCTATCTTCAAGTATTTACTTTTCAGTACTTGTGTGCTTGTTTCATTGCTTGTTATTAGTTTCAAGTGCTCTAGTTCTAGTACAGGCTAGTAGTAGTAATATATAGATTAAGTGTGGTACTTAGGCTATATATTGCCAGTGAATACGGCTAGGCTCCGGATAGCTGTGGTAGCAAGCAGGTGGTGACAGCCCTGTGCGCCTTGAATTCCACCACGTAGTTGGTCTAGTTTAACAGTAGGGCTCGTTGTGCTAGCGTTCAACCTAAGTCAGTGATAAGCTAGTACGCCCACAGTACACTAGAAAAGAACTTAAATCACTAGAAGTCTAATAGAACTAGGATCTACCCCAGTAGATAGTGCCCGTTCCTTCACTATCCTAGATATCCTTACACCCCTAGTTTTCTCAAATCACCACTTCGCGTTCCTCGTGGATTCGATAC
Source organism: Coix lacryma-jobi var. lacryma-jobi (assembly GCA_009763385.1). Classification (NCBI taxonomy): domain Eukaryota; kingdom Viridiplantae; phylum Streptophyta; class Magnoliopsida; order Poales; family Poaceae; genus Coix; species Coix lacryma-jobi. The sequence goes on from CM019826.1 coordinate 142,498,195, forward strand.
CCCGGATACTCTGAGGTGAAAGCTACAACTGACAGCCGTGCGCTTGCGGTTCTTCTGCGTGACACCCAAACAATTTAACATATGAAAATCACATACTCTTGCAATATAACATATATAAATACATATGACATTAACAGTAGTAGAGATTGACAGAAAACGAAGGGGAAACCGGTGCAAGTAGCGGCCAAACAATTTAACTTTTTCACACTAAAATGAGTCAGCCCAAACATAATTTAGATTTTTTTCACACCACAAATTTTACCAGCATAACTACCTCTAGCAATATAGAACTCCCTGCACTTGAACTGTTGGATCTCTCCAACCAATTCACATGAAACTTAGGCATCTACAGCTACAATGCACGAAAATACAAACATTATGTTAAGCCACAATACAAATTGCAGGAAGGAACATTCCTTCTCTATGTGAGTGTCGGCCCTCAGGCTCCTATTTGCTTTGCTTAACCAAAGCCTTTTGAAGCTATATGATTACAGTCCATCTCTTCTACCGGCTGACACGTCACACCTAAAGATCACGACACGTCACAATTGAAGTCAATGGCCCTTAGGCTCTCATTCATTGAGGATCAATACTGGATGACAGCAGAACACGAGGATTGTTGTCTTTACACGACAAAAGTCTGCTACTGAATGCTAATGATATGTTGCTGCGGCTGCGGCTGCGCTGCGTCCTCCCTCTCCGCATGTTCTGAGGTCGATCTGGTTGCGTAGAGTCAAACCCCTCATCATCTCAGCTATAAACTACTCGTATTTTGCAGCATGATCTTTCAAAAAAAGATTCAAACAAACCTGTCATTGCCTACATCGATGACACTACCAGAGAACAGGCCTTTGGACGATTTGCAAAATCAGCTTATAGTCACGGAAAATTTGCGCCCCGGGATTAGAAAGATCTTTAGCCCCGGTTGGTAGCACCAACCGGGGCTAAAGTTCCCCAGCCCAACGGCTCAATTGTCAGAGGGCCCTTTAGTCCCGTTTGGTTACCAACCGGGGCTAAAGACCGGCCTTTAGCCCGGGCCATAACACCAAACGGGACTAAAGGTTTTGCCCCGGTTGTGTGTATCCAGCCGGGGCTAAATGTTGGTATCTTTAGCCCCGGTTGGTAACAAAAAGTTTTTGTTTCCGGTTGGTGTACCCAGCCGGGGCTAAATGCCAACATTTAGCCCCGGCTGGATATAAGGACCGGGGCTAAATGTCCCTCCTATATTGAACTGCTTTTGACACTCCAGCCGTGCCCGAGCTCCGTCTTCATTTTTTCTTCATTCAGCTTGTTTTTTCTCTTCTTCCTCCGGATTTTTGTTTGTTTAACACATCTCCGGCGATTGATTTATTTCATCACACCTACACCGCCATCGACTCCTTGAAAGGTTACTAGCTAAGTTATTCATTTTTTAGCTATTTTGAGTTCATTGACTTGATAGTTCAAATTATTACTCTAAAAACAAAATATGACCGTTTAATTAGTTTATTTTAGTCTTTTAGAGAAATAGAGTCATTTAAATCATTTGTTGATAAAATAGAAATATATAATATTTTAGTTTAGAAAATGTGACCGGTTTAATTAGTTTTTTTGAAATAGAGATCATTTAAATCATTTGTTTACAGAAATTAGAAATATATAATACTTTAGTTTAGAAAATGTGACCGGTTTAATTAGTTTTTTTTGAGAAATAGAGATCATTTAAATCATTTGTTTACAGAAATTAGAAATATATAATAATTTAGTTTACAAAATGTGACCGTTTCATTTTTTTTTTTGAGATAGAGATCATTTATTTCATTTGTTTACAGAAATTAGAATATATAATACTTTAGTTTACAAAATGTGACCGGTTTAATTAGTATATTTTATTATTTTGGAGAAATAGAGATCAGTTAAATTGTTGTTTACGGAAATTAGAATATATAATACTTTAGTTTACAAAATGCAGAAGATGCCTGCTTGGTATGTTGTTTTCGAGGCACCAAGCCAGGTATTTACACCAGCTGGGCCGAGTGCAGTCAGTATGTCTCAAAGTTAAGGGAGCTGTGCATAAAAGTACAAGTCTTTTGAGGAAGCTTCTGCAGCTCTAGAGCTTTTAACTCAAGAATCAACTCATTCCTACTGCACCTACCCCTACCTTACCTTCCTATCAGGTTGTGTGGCAGACAGTACATCTTGTTGGACTGTGATGTAGGAAAAATGTGCAGGTGTTGTTAGTTGATTTGGTTGTGGCCAAGTGGATTAGGCTGCACTGTTATCTTGATGTAATAATTATTTAGACAAGTTCAACTGCTACTACTTTTATGCCACTAGTGATTCTTACTAAATTTCATGCCAGTCATTTTTTAATTTCATTTGTTTATAAGAATGAGAGATCGATATAATTATGTGATATATCATATAATGCAGACGATGACACGTCACTGGATGTACAATGCCGATCGTCGCTCAAAAGAGTTCATTGATGGCGTGCATTATTTTTTAAGAGTGGCCGAGCAAACAAGCGGAATTGTTTTATGTGCTGGCCTGTGCCCTTTGTAATATTCGAAGGAATATTCTAGCTCAAGGAGTCTTCACTCACACTTGTTCAAGTCGGGTTTCATGCCAAACTATAGTTGTTGGACGAAGCATGAAGAAACTGGGGTTATGATGGAAGAAGGTGAAGAAGAACAATTGGACCCTGACGATGACATTATTGCTCAATACGGTGACTTTGGTGATACTGCAATGGAGGAAGGTGAAGAAGAGGCAAGTGCAGAAGACACAGTCGCTGAAGATGATGTTCTTGGTGATGTCATTCGTGATGCACAAGAGAATTGCGAAAGTGAAAAGGAGAAGGCTAAGTTTGACTGTATGCTAGAGGATCACAGGAAATTACTATATCCGTCTGCTGCAAGATGGACAAAAAAGTTGGGTACAACACTTGAGTTGCTACAATGGAAGGTACAGAATGGTGTATCTGACAAGGCATTTGGACAATTATTGAAGATTATAAAACAAAAGATGCTTCCGAAGCCTAATGAATTACCCGGCACTACGTACGAAGCAAAACAAGTCGTCTGTCCTTTGGTTTAGAAATCCAGAAGATACATGCATGTCCTAATGACTGCATCTTGTACCGTGGCAAGGAATACGAGAATTTGGATGAATGCCCTGTATGTAAAGCGTCACGACATATAAGATCAGGCGAGAGACCCTGGCGATGTGAGGGAAAGAACGTCCCCGGAGAAAATCCCTGCCAAGGTTATGTGGTACGCTCCTATAATACCACGCCTGAAACGTCTGTTCAGAAACAAGGACCATGCAAAGTTGGTGCGATGGCACAAAAAAGACCGTAAGGTAGACAACATGTTGAGACACCCTGCAAATGGTCCCAGTGGAGAGCAATAGACAGAGAATTCCCGGAATTTGCAAAAGACGCTCGGATGCGAAGGATGGAGGAAATGGTTATTCATCACAGGCCGCGGCTCGTGAAGCGGTAGAGCGAGAAAAGGCACTTGAAGACAAAATGAGTGAGGAAATCAAAAGGCAAGTGCAGTTATCAGTGAGTTCCCTGCAAAGGACAATCTGCATCAGAGCCAGGAGTCCACACCAGCACCCCTGGTGATCAGTTGAAAAGCAGTTGTGCTTCCACGGAGGTGCCAACGATTCAGGAGACGCAGGGCTGCGCTTCCCCGTGGATGACATCACTGATCCTCTCACGACCTGTGAGCTGCACATTCCACAGGGGAATGACACAATAATGGTGGCTATTGGTGTCGTATCTCCTATTGACCCTACGAAGACACCAAGAGCCATGGGGCATTGGTACCACCTGTTATGCTAGTGTCGCGGTGGATAGAGTATTGAAAGGCATAGCAATGTGACTCTTGACATTGAAGGAGGTGATGGTGAGAAGACTTTAGGAGAAGCGGAGAAGGCATTCATGTGTGGCGTAAGCGCTATATCATTATTCCTGGGCATCACCTCCTCCTCCTCCTCAGCAAACTAACCCTAGGTGCAAATGAAAGTCAATGAAACATTTTTTCACTATTTATGTATTGACTTAATTAAATAATTAATTTACTCATACTATGTTGTTTTCACAGCAGGACCTCTCCGCACCTAAGTCCAATTATCCATCTCACCACATAGTCATCATAGTGCTGCGGGCGATGCAGTGCAAACCACAGCTGCATCCCCACCGGATCCATCCCCTCCACGATCGGCTCCATCCCCTCCACGACCGCTCCATCTCTCCACCACGGGCTCCATCCCCGCCACCGGCCTATCTCCTCCACCACGGTCTCCATCCCCGCCACCGGCTCCATCTCCTCCACCACGGCTCCATCCCCGCCACCAGCCCCCATCAAAGAAGAGGCCAGCCACAAAAATGAAGGCATCGCCCCAACCGCCACCAAAGAAGAAAGCCTCTGCAGAAAGACATCAAGCTGTTCTCAGAAGACGAAACTTCCCTATGATATGACTGATGAGGAAACAAATGCTGCAGCGAAAGCAGATTTGGACAAATTTTGGGCGGACGTCGAGGCTAAACAAAAAGCAAAGAAAAACCCAGAGAAGCCGTACCTTTTTGTACGTCCTGATATGCTCAGGAAAAAGGTGGATGCTCATCAGAAAAAAGTGCGTGATTCTCGTAAGAAATCGCCACCATCAGACTATGACCGCACTATGACCAAGTCACTTGAGGAGGCGAAGCAGAAACAGAAGAGAGCAAGCAAGGGTGTCCCACAGCTCGGGGAACAATCGAAACAATCAGTGCCCCCGCTTGTTGTGAATGAATATGGTTCTAACTTGAAAGCGCTAGAACAACTTGAGGTGAATCCTGAGCATCTTGATGCATTTTTCGCAGAAACTGGTCTAACCTTGTCACAAATGCTCGGTGAAGCACCCATTGAAACTGCTCCGCAAGTTGATCAGTGAAGAAGAATTATGTATATGGCCAGAGTCTATACAACCCTACGGCCCTCACAGAACTTGGCACTCAAATGTACTTGTTAAACCAGTGGTACATGGCAGCGTGTACCAAAAAAGCGGATGATTGGATATGCGTCAGAATTAGAGACCATCGTTACTTCCGTGGTGATGACATTATACTTATCCAATTCAATGAGTTACACCAGCTATGCCACCTGGATGCTCTAGACAAATCTCTAGTCAGCCTCTTCTGTTTGTAAGTGATCCTTCGTTTTAATTATCTCACTCTAGCATATGTATATGTAAATGTAATTATGCTAACACTAGCTAGCGTGCCTATATACATATGCAGAAACATGATGAGAGAGACCTCGCACGTAGAAATGACAAGGAGGTTGGTTTCATTGATCCATATATCGTATTCTCGGTCCCAAAGAAAGATCCCGCCTATGATATATGGAGAAATGAAACAGGGAGGAATCTCCGAAGGTTCTGGTGAACCAAAAGAACAAAAGATATATACTCTTCCCATACAACTTTAGGTGGGTATTGTTATCATGTGCATATTTATTTTTACTTACTCAATTTCTATGATATATGTTGACTATATAAGCAAATTAATGCAGCTATCACTGGATATTGATCGTCTTCGATCTCTCTGAAAGTCAATTGATAATCTATGACTCGTTAAGAAAACCACTGGGAGATTATCAAGATATCATAGACATTATCCAGGGGTAACTTTCGATCTCTAAATACTGATTTCTACACTTTAAATCTGCAATAGTTAATTACAATCCAATATTATATTGTGCAGGGTTTGGGCTTGGTTCGTTCCGAAACACCGTCCGGATTTGAAGGCGACACTTCCTCGTCCTATCCAATTGCAAGTAAGTAGTACTAGCTCCCCGCGTCTTTACCACTGTAGCATGCTTTTATCACACGCGCGAGATGATGAGAGTAATATCTTTTTACATCGTGCAGTGGGTTCTACGGCAACCACCAGGGAACAATTTGTGTGGGTACTACGTTTGCGAGTTTCTCTCGGTGTATGCCAAAAGAACTCCTCTAGAGAGACAGAAGGAGCTATGGTTGAAGAACCAGGTGTTGGACATGGTGCGCCTGAAAGGAATTCAAGAGACAATCGCAGGAGTTCTTAATGACCATGTCCTCAAAGCCGGCACCGAGTTCTACTGTAACCCGAAAGAACCAATGAAACCAAACCAAGACGACCATTTGTATGACATTTAAGTGACGGTCAATATTTGTGTTGTAAATACCAAGGATGCATGGATAATGCTGTAAATTTTATGTGCATAAAAATATTATACAATAATATGTATAGCTATCCCATATATATAAAATAGTTTCATATTTATGTGGGTAAATTATAAATTTCTTTATTTATGTATATAATGTGGATACATACATTAGCAGCGAAGAATACGTATTAGAAATCTAATGTAATATATTGCATGAAGAAACGTATTAGAAAACCTAATGTAATTGAAAAACTAAAACAATAGCCAATTGAAAAGAAAAAAGAAAAGAAAAGAAAAAGAAAAAAAAAAGGTCTTTAGCCCCGGTTAGTAATACCAACCGGGACTAAAGAGGCCAGTCTTTAGTCCCGGTTGGTATTACCAACCGGGGCTAAAGGTCCCCTCTTTAGTCCCGGTTGGTATTACCAACCGGGCTAAAGGTCCCCCTTAGCCCCGGGCCGGGAACCGGGGCTAAAGGTCGGGCCTTTAGTCCCGATTCCTTAGCCCCGGCTCCATGCCCGGGCTAAAGGCCATTTTCGACCGGGGCTAAAGGCCCGTTCTCCAGTAGTGGAAGCAGCTAAGTAACAATCAGCGCTGGGTTGACGGTATCACCGGCGCAGAGGTAAAATTATATATAGTGAGGCCGGACAATCAAATACATATAATATATATACTATAGTATACATTTCAATATATATAGAGATAGAGTTCGATCATATATTGAAACATAAAATCTCTATTAAATAATTAATTATAACAAATGTGATGAAAAATATAACAATAAACACAAATGTAAATAACTAACATGTTCATTTAAATTTTTCCATGCGTGTCTGAATTGCATTGAAGTCATTTAGATTTGGCCTGCGCGTCTGAATTGCATCGAAGTAATTAATAAGTTCATTGGTTGTAAACTTTATTGTAATCTCTTTTCAATCTTAGGGTCATCTTGTCCTTGATCTATCAAACATCAGCAGTGTCTAACCCTAAAAGATTTAATTGTCTTCTTTTTAAATTTCACTATGATGATTATCCTTCAGTAAGAAATAGTAGTTTAATTAGACAATTAGGCATTAGCTCTAAAGTCTAAACCGATGGATATAAAAGAAATAAAATAAAATAGAATAGAACATACCTGAAGACTGAAGTCCTAAAGGGCCTGAGTGGCTGAGCGGATGACCGGTCGGGTGGTGATGCCTAGATGTGTTGCAGACCTACGAGTGCATACTGCAGTCTCACACTCTCACTGAGTCGAGAAAATTGCATATCCAGGACTTCAAACATCGCGCTTGGCAAAAATAGGATTTCAAACATCGACTTCGTAAAAATAGTACTCGAAACGTTAGACTCTTGATTTTTATAGGATTATGTGTATTTCCTCTGTTTTTAATTCTAAATACATGTATTTGTCACCTAAAAGACAAACTCGGTGCTGCTGCGGCACTGGCGACACTGGTGGTAGCGGCGGCAGTCATGCTGCTGGTGCAGTGGCTGCCGGCGCACGCGCAGCAGCAGCTTTTGCTGCCGTTGCCAGTGGTGGTACTGCTGTTGCTCGTAGTCGTCGTCGTCGTCGTCGTCATGGCGGTGCTAGTCTCGGCGGCGGTACTTGAGGGCGGGGACGATGACGACAGGCCTAGGAGCAAGTCCACGAAGGCGCCCACGATGAGGTGGTGGTGTGGTGCTGCTGCTTCCCGTTGATGTGGAGGTACCACGCCAGGAGCTCCTCCAGCGCCGCCCAGTCGTGGAGCCTGTGCGCGAACACCATCTCCTCCATCGACGCCCGGAAGTCACCGTACAGGTCACCCGAGCCCACCGCCATTGCCACGCTGCGCTCCGCAAGAGACATCGCCACCGCCGCCGTCATCAGCTGCTTATTATTGACATCGTCTTCGTCTAGATCTGCGTTATCGGGGACGCCGAGCATATTATCTACCGTCGTCTTGTCCTCCTCCTCCTCCGTCTCCGCCGGGAGCGCCTTCTTCCTCGCCGGCTCGGGGGCGGGCGGCAGCGGCCATGGCGAGGATGGAGTTCCTGGCGTGGCGGCCGACCAGCCAGCCAACTAGGCGGTGGCGGCGCCCAGCCAGCCAGGCGTGGCGGCGGGCAGCCCAGCTAAGCATTGAAGGGCGATTTTGTCCTTTTAGTGAGAGAAATACATGTATTTAGAATTAAAAAGAGAGAAAATACACATAATCCTATAAAAATCAAGAGTCCAATGTTTCAAGTACTATTTTTACGAAGTCGATGTTTAAAATCCTATTTTTACGAAGCGCGATGTTTGGAGTCCTAAATATGCAATTTTCTCCACTGAGTCACACTGGACGGGACAGAGGTCAAAGCCTCGGATGTGCCTTACGGCTGGCGGCAGGGCTGGTGCAGGCGTGCGGCACGGCTGTGTCGGCAGGATCGTGAATCGTGAATTCGTGATCGCGCTCGGCCCTTGGATGACAACACCATGACTCCCCGAGACCCCGAAGATTCAAATTTTCCGCATACATGTGGCGATGGGATTGAGTAATCTTTGCGGATAAGAAATCACGGAGAGGAAATCGAAGCAGAGGGGCAGGGGGAGACCGACGCAGGTACATACGGCGGGTAGGGTCAGCGCACGTAGGAAAAAATTACGTGGAGAGCCGCCAAAGGCACTAAGGGCGTGTTTGATGGCGGCCCAAAACTTGGCTCGCGCCCGTGGGCTGCAGCGGCCGTGTTTGATGTCCTTGGCCCGCTCCTCGGCCAGGCTCCCGCGGAGCAAAAAGGCACTCGCGTCCTGGCTCCAGGGAAACGAGCACCCCCTTCGTTCCCCTAGGGCTCGGCTCTCCGCGGCGCGAGCATGGCGATTTAAGGAGGCTTTGGCGGCGGCCGCGACGCGCTCGCGCGGGAAGTGTGAAACTTCTGCGCGCCATTCCCACCCGTCGCCTATATATTGCTTCCCTCCTTCCCCGCGCTCCCCTCCTCCGCTTCCACTCCTTCTCCACCCCAATCCCGTGAGAAATCGGCGGCGGTGTGCTGTGGTGGTTGTCCGACGACCGGCGTTCATCCCTGGCGGGCTTCGTCTTCGTTCCCCGTGCTTGGATCTGGTGGGTCGTGGCGCCACAGCTGCTGTGTGTGGGGCTGCTGGGGCAGGCGGCCGTCTTCTTCCTCTACTTCGTCTGTCCGGATCCAGCCGTTGGTGGTGTTGTTCGCCGGATCTGCTTCTTCTCCGTCCAGATCTGCTTCGTCTTCGTCAACTCGGCTTTTTCAGCTCCATTGCTCGGTTGTCATTGTTCCGTCAACTACCCCGAGGTGAAATCCACCACCAAGCACCAATATTTTTGCATTGTTTGTGTTGTTATTGCTTAGATCTGGCCTGTTGGTTTAGGGTTCATCGATTTTAGCCACTGGGGGCATGTTATTTCATGTAGCCGTGGCTCTACTAATGTGTTATGGTTGATTTGTTCGTTTTCTTTACTTTGTTGGTCGATGATGATGTCTAGTAGTCTCTGGGGGCATGTTCATTCATGCAGCCGTGGCTATGTTAGAGGAAATATGTTCTCATTCCATGCTGATGCTAAATCTGGGACAATTTATTTATACTTGTGCTCAATATTCATGCATGTAGATGGATGGTGCCCAGAAAAGAGAGATCCTTGCCAAGCAAGCTTCCACTCTGGTTGTTGTTATGACTTCCTTTGTAGCAAGTAGGATTAGGATTCCTTTCCATGAGCCAAACCCACTGTTGTATGCACTAAGGTGTGATGCTGAGCAGCATAGGCAGCGTACATTGCAAAGTATTTACAGGTCCACTGATAGAGAGTGTGTGTCCATGTTAAGGATGAGCAGAGCTCCTTTTTTTTGCTTTGTGTGATCTTTTCAGACATAGGGGCCTGGTGCCTGAGACTGCAGGTTGTAGTGTTGAGGAGCAGGTTGCTATGTTCTTGCACATTGTTGGGCACAACCAAAGGTTTAGGGTAGTCCATCAGTCCTTTGCTAGGTCCATTGAGACTGTCCATAGGAACTTTCACCAGATCTTATATGCTGTTGGTGAGCTGAGAAATGAGATGTTAAGGCCCCATCCTCCACTACCCATCCAAAGATCCTTGGCAGTCCTAGATGGAACCCATACTTCAAGGTAACTGTACACTTGTAGTGTCAGTGTTGTATCAAGTTGTTGGCCCAGCCTGATGCCTTACCACATTTTGACCTTTTTATAGGATGTTATTGGTGCCATTATGGCACACATGTCTGACTAGGGTTCTTAGGCGCATGCAACAAGCATTCAGGGGTAGAAAAAGGATCCTACACAAAATGTGATGGCTGTTGTTGATTTTGACCTCAAGTTCACTTATGTACTGGCTGGTTGGGAGGGCTCAGCACATGATGCCCATATCCTAGCTGATGCAATTGAGAGGGAGGATGGTTTCACTGTGCCTGAAGGTAATTACAACCCACTATGCACTTGACTTATGTGTTCACCTCACCACACTGGTCACTCACTAGTGATTCCCTGGCCCAATTGTAGGTAAATGCTACCTTGTAGATGCAGGCTATGCATGCCGCAGTGGTTTCCTACCTCCCTACAGGGGGGTTAGGTACCATCTTTCTGAGTACAGCAACACAAACATGCCCTCCAATCCAAGAGAGCTGTTCAACCTGAGGCACTCCTCTCTTAGGGTCACAGTAGAGAGGGCTTTTGGTGCTTTGAAGAACAGGTTTAGGATTCTGTACAACAAGCCCTTCCATCCCTACAAGAGCCAAGTAAAACTTGTCATAGCCTGCTGCATTCTGCACAACTGGATTTGGGTTTTGGGCTGGATCAAATTGTGCCTGATGAGGACTGGTTGCCCCCTATCCACCCTACTGCCCAGCCAGAGCAAGACCATGAGGATACTGTGGCCATGAGCCTGGAGAGAGATGAGATCTGTAATCAGATGTGGGCTGGGAGGGGCACCAATAGGACATGATGGTTGCATGATTATTGTTTGCATAAGTTTATTTGTTGACCTTGGTTTGGAACATGTGGTTGTGAACTTATTTTGTAATAATTGATGGACAACTGAGACAAATAATGTATGGCCAATGATGTTTATCATTACTTTTTAACTGAGGTGGCTGCCTTTATGCTTTTTTGGCATTTCCTGTTGATGTATCTCATTTCATTCATGTTGTGGTACCCTACTTTTTATGAACTGCGACAGCCATCAATGATCTCTTTGTTCACATTACTAAGGCCAATACATGTCCTGATTAGGATCCTGTGTTCCTGTTGATGCTGTGTTCATGTGTCTCCTGATGAGGATGTGTTTGGGACTCCAGCTGTTGTGGCATGCTCCAGCACCAGCTGTTGTGGATGCTCCAGCAGCAGCTGGTGTTGAAGCTCCACCAGCTCCTGTTGAGGTACCACCACAGCCTGCAGCTAACAATGGGACCATGGGGTGGAACAACAACACCTCTGGGTTTGTGCTTAGGAGGATGGCCAACCTTGTGAATGATGGAAGTAGACCTGACAAGGTGTACAAGGACAAGGATGTCAACTATGTAGCCAAGTGTCTGAGGGATTACAGTGGTGATGTGGTGAGCCCAACTCAGGTTTACAACCCCTGAGAAAGTGGAGGGCAAAGTGGTCTAGGATTTGCAAGCTCAAAGATCTTAGTATTGCCTTGTGGGATTCTAATAGTAACTCAATCATGCTTGAGCAGGAGCACTACCTAGGTCATACCAAGGTAGATGAAGCCTGATTGTCTTACCAAATATGCTTTTCTTGACCCTTCCCACCTCATCTTAATCTTACCCTATAATGCAGAACCACCCTAAGGATGCTGAGTTCCTTAACGGTCCCATTAGGTTTTACAACGAGATGGAGACCATCTTTTCCCACTCTCAGGCCACAGGAAAGTATGCTCTAGGATTTGGTGAGGCCCTTGGGGTCAACATGGCTGATAGCCAGGCTACTAAGGTGGAGGGGTCTGGTTTTCACCTTGGCTCTGAGCAGAAGGCCCCAATTGATGTTTCTGATGGCAGCAAAGCCACAGATAAGGTCACAGGGAAGAGGAAAAGGGCCAACTTCAGTGAGGATGAGATGTTGTTGCTTACTAACATGTCTGATGCAGTTAGGGATGTTGCTAATGCACTTAGGGAGACTGGGGCTGGGCATGTGGACCCTTCCCTCTACCTTGTAGTCATGGAGATGCCTGGGTTCAACACTGAGGCCCTCATAGTTGCCTACACCTATCTGCTTGAGAACAAAGCCCTGGCAACAGGCTTTGTCAAGATGGAGACCAGCCACAGGGGGACTGGCTGAGGACTTACCTGCCAAGAACTACTTCATGTAGTTCTGTCCATCTTGGATAACAAGGTCTTTAGGGGGTTGACTGTTGAGATGTATAGTTCCTCACCTCCCTCACCCACTCTCTCACCTTTTGATGGCTCTTAGGTGTAGCTTTTGTGCAGGTTGATTTACATCTAAACTTTGGGTTAGTCTAGTTGGATGGTGGCTAACTTTACCTTAGTGAGGAGCTTGAAGTTATTTGTGCCCACATGGTTGAGGCAAACATGGATTTGTAATGCACTATTGGTGGCCTTTGTTGGCTGCCCTTATTTGGTACTCTATCTATGATTTCATATTTACTTCTCGGTCTACTGGTGTTTCATTTGGTTCTTTGCTCTCTCTACTCTTTACATCACAATTTGAACATGGTGCTATTTTGGTGGTACTTGTCAGACAAATATAATGGCCAATGATGCAATCATATAAGTTATTGAGGTGGCTCCTTCATTTCTTATGCAGTTTACTTGCCTCTTGCTGTTTGTTGTCATGTGTGCCATTGTATCCATGTGAAACATCCATGCTGTGCAGCAGCCCCTTCTTCCTTGTGCTGGTGCCACAACATGGATGTAAACATGGATATCATGTTGAAAGGACCTAAGGTGTCGCCTAGAGGGGGGGGGTGAATAGGCTTTATTGAAAATTTTACAACTTATAATGCGGAAGCAATTAGTATGCGAGTTTCCAATTACTTGGAAACTCCCAATCGGAGTATAAACAACCCCTCAAGAGACAAACACAAGTATTTTAACTAGAAATTAATCACCTAGAAGGCAATACCTGCACCACAAAGATTAGCTCAAGAATTAAACAATTGGGCGCAGTCAGTAAATACCGGACATGTCCGATATCAATACCGGACAAGTCCGGTATGCACGGGTTGTGCGGGACTGCTCCTTTTCTTCTCCAATTTCTCACACAACCTGCAATCGCTATGTATGATGTATATATAGAACTGATTGCTTGCAACAACAACTAGCACACGAAGAATAACAAATAGCCGAAAGTAAAGCACAAAGGAATGACACGGTATTTGTTTCACCGAAGTTCGGCACCCCCTCGGGTCCTACTCTCCGTTGAGCCGGCTGCGAGCTACCACAAAGGTGGGCTCTAGAGGACACCACGGGTCACTCTAGCAGCCGCGGTCTATTTCACCCGCAATGCTCCTTCCACTAGTTGATCTCTTTTGAGGAGAGATCGAACATTTACAAAACTTTCCGAGGCACTTCACAAATCTCTTGGGTGCTCAACGGCGATGCCAACCGTCTAGGACCGTAGAGTCCAAGAGTAACGAATGCGCACAATAAGATCGACGATTTGCACAAGTGCTCAAGAGGTGGCTTGCTCTCTAATTTTGAATCTCTCTCAACCCACAAATGGATTTGGCAATTAGAGGACAATCACTCACTAAGAGAGGGTTGGAAAGTGTTTTGAAAGGCTTAGAATGAGTGTGGGAACCAGTAGGATCAACAGCCTCCAAAGGTGGAGGCTTAGGGGTACTTATAAGTCCACATTCGAAACTAGCCGTTTTCTAGCCGTTGGCTGAGTCAGCTCATACCGGACATGTCCGGTATGCATACCGGACATGTCCGGTATGACTTTGCTACGAGAGAAACACACTGAACAGGCCAACTATCAAACTTTCCGAATGAGCCCGGTAGTACCGACCATAAGGTCGGTAGTACCGCTAGTTACCACAGGGTTTCGCAACCTCTCTGAGTTGGACCAATTTTGGCCTACCGGTAGTACCGCTATAACTTCGGTAGTACCGGTCGGTAGTACCGACCCAGGGGGCGGTAGAACCGCCCATCACAAAGATACTGTTAGCCACCAAACCGCAAATACCGGACATGTCCGGTATGACTTCACTGCGCGTGAAATACCATTAACCAAATCTTTCAAACCCTAAAAGGATCTCGGTAGTACCGACCCCCAGGTCGGTAGTACCGCCAGTTAAGAGGGGGTTTACAACCTCTCTGTGTTGGGCCAAATTTGGCCTACCGGTAGTACCGCTATTACTCCGGTAGTACCGCCCGTACACAGGCTGCGAGACAGAACTCCGCAAATACCGGACATGTCCGGTATGCATACCGGACATGTCCGGTATGGACTCCCTTCACCAGGTTCATCACTAGGCCAGAAGGATGGCCGCACTGCTGTGGGCTCATACCGGACATGTCCGGTATGCATACCGGACATGTCCGGTATGGACAGACAGTGCAGCAAAAAGCTGAAAGTTAGCTCTAGCTCTCTCATGTCTCACTTAGGTTGGTTTGAGCACTTATGAAGAATCATCTACTATATGTTGCATCCCTCTTAATAGTATGGCTTTCCTATTTACTCAAGATAAATTGAAATACGAATTTTAAACCTCTTGAGTTGATCCCCATTTGAACCAAAGCCGCTTGACTTCATTTTCCATATTGAGAGGAATGGTTGACATGTTTAGAAGTAGATATTCCTCGAGCATAGCCATCTTGAACATGTGACTTGACCCTATGCAAGTGATATAATGAAGTTCCAAATGTGCCAAGTCACTCCAATCAATATTGTTGCTAGGAATGTTGATTCTCCACTAGATGCGATCTTCAAGCTTGATTGATCCTTCGACTAAATGCAAGTACTTTCTTCTTCACTCTAGCTAGGTTCTTCGGCCGCCAAGCCGTCGCTTGCCCTTCACCCTTGCTTAGTACCTCAAAGACTCTTTCCTTGCTATCTTCACCATTTCAAGCCATTCAACCATGCTTCATTTTGAATCCTTTCTTAGCAATCATAAATGAACTATGATTATCCCACAATACGATAACCCTTTATATCAAGATCATTCTCATTGTTGTTTTGTGCTTGTGACATGATCTTCATACAACAATCCATCATTTTGGCTTTGCATTACATTTCAAGTACATAGTGAGATAATCATTTCTCCTGTGTCACACTTAGCAAACATATTAGATCGTTAATCAACATTGTCATCAAATCATCCAAAATCACACTTAAGTGCAACATGCACTTTCAAACTCCCCCTTTTTGGTGATTGATGACAACCTTGATTAAATTTTACCAAAGGATAAACAATTAAGCTTATGGGTTCAATGATTTATGAAGAGCTCCCCCTTAATATGTGCAATATGAATTGAATTCATAAAGGACCTCAAAATGTCAATTTGCACATACTAAGGTGAGTTGGAAACTCCCCCTAAATCATTGCATCCTAGAAATGCAAGTGTGTGAGCAATATAGATCATGATGCATATGACAAGATATATCACACAAGTCAATAAATGAAAAACAATACACAAGACATATGCAACACACTAGTAAGTAAAGATCTTATGAAGAATAAATTACTACTCATATCACACACATAGTGTCGGGGGAACGCCAAAGGGGTACCCCCAATCAATGCAAACGAATAAGAGACTCGCCCGAGCCCTCCAAGCCAGGCCTCGGGCGAACGATCGTTCTCCGTCTCGCCCGAGCCCTCCAGCCAGGCCTCGGGCGAGCGCTCGTCTTCCGTCTCGCCGGAGCCCTCCGCGTCAGGCCTCGGGCGAACGCTCGTTCTCCGCCTCGCCCGAGCCCTCCAAGCTAGGCCTCGGGCGAACGTCCGTTCTTCGTCTCGCCCGAGCCCTCCGCGCCAGGCCTCGGGCGAACGCTCGTCTTCCGTCTCGCCCGAGCCCTCCAAGCCAGGCCTCGGGCGAACGCTCGTTCTCCGTCTCGCCCGAGCCCTCCGCGTCAGGCCTCGGGCGAACGCTCGTCTTCCGTCTCGCTCGAGCCCTCCAAGCCAGGCCTCGAGCGAGCGCTCCTCACACCTCGAGACCCCACGCGGGGACCTCGAGCCCCTCAGGCGCAGCAGCCTATCCCTCGAGACGCTTCACGCCTCCCTCGGGCGGCACGGACACCGGCAACTAGCCCCATACCACGCATTCAATGCATTCACAACTCCGGTCACATCCTCTGGTACACAGCATGTGCCACAGTGACCGGAGTCAGAGTCAAACCTCGTTTTCACCATAAGCATGGGCTAAAGGGCACCAGTACAGCACTGTTCGGCCATACCCCGCACTATAGCACCCTCGAGCCACCTCTCGAGGCCTGGAATCCCTCTGAACGACCGGGGTTCTGGGACTCGCCCATACCTGCGGGAGCTCGAGCCCCCCGCAGGCGCTACCTCGAGGCCGACTTGCGCCCCTCGAGCCCTAACTGCTCTCACGCTATTGGAGGACAGGTACCCCAAGACCCGGAGGGACCTCGCCGCGCCCTGCACGTTCCGGGATGGGCGCTGTACAGCTTCCACCTCGCCACGCCTCCGCGTCCGCGCCCGGGATGGAGGCCACGCCCAAGGACGCCTCAACAGCAACGCCCACGTCGGCTACAAGTCTTCGACAAGACAGGGTTCCTACCCTACTTCGTATTGGGCACCGTATGCCCCGACACTTGTAAAACCCTTGTGTAATCCTGGCCTCCCCTTGCTCTATAAAAGGGGACACCAGGGCCCTCATTCGGACGGTTACGAACACGTTAGAACGCCATACACCCACACACTCAGGTCCGGACTCCGGTCCACGCTCACCAAGCTTGTATTCGCCCCTGTACAAGCACTTAGGTGCAAGTAATACAAGAACATCCTCCCCGCTGGACGTAGGGCCTCTTTGCCCGAACCAGGATAAATCCTTGTGTCATCTTGATCACCATCCAGGAAGAGAGCACGTGATCATATTACTCGTTGGTGTCATACCCCCGGGTTTCGAAACACCGACAGTTGGCGCACCGGGTAGGGGCCTTCGCGTGTCGAGTCGATTTCTCGCTGTTTCCTGGATGGCTGCTTTGACTCCTTCGTTTCTATGCCGATCCCGTCATCTGGTTGGGAGCCTTGAGTTCCTGGCCATCGACAACGGCAAACGAGCCGACCTTGCTCTCCATGGAGGCCCGAGTGGACGGCGTGTCACGCCACCCCGTGCGAGGAGCGTGGCACGTCGCCCACGCCACCACGCGTCGCCACCCCATGAGCGGCGTCGTCGTTGCCATCGTCGCCAGGCACAGGCCGTGCCGGCGGCGCACTCCCACTTCCCCGTGGCCAGCGCGGAGTCCCAAGGAGGAGCCTGCCCGACGCACGGCCGGAGACTTCTAGGGCGCGCCGCGCCCGCCCAGCGACTGCGCGTTCATCGTCTGCACGGACCAGGAGCCAGGCCAGAGGCCTCCGAGCCGTGCGCCGTTGACGCCACCCGGCCTCCTCCCGCACGGGGTATACCGCGCTCAACGCCGGCGAACCCCGTTCGGCCTCGCCAACTCCGCAGCAGCCTACGCCCGCCAGCTCAACGAGCGCCATCGGGACCGACCGCCAGCAGGCCAGGAGGAGCGCCCGGCGTGCTACTTCAGGCCATGGCCAACCTGGAGATCGTCCACCCCGCGTACGTCGACCGCGGCTTCACGCGAGCCATCGAGCCTCCCGGCGATCCACCGTCGGAGAATGGTACCGCGAGCTGCGGTCCCAGCATCCGCCAAGACGGCACGCCGACGACAGCTCCGACTCCGACGAATACGACTACCACGACCCCGACCTCTGGGATCCCACCAGGGAGTGCTTCCAACTCGAGGGGTCGCATGCGATACCGAGGATGAGGGCGACGACGGCAGGCCAGCGCTCGATCTAGAAGGCCCCAGCGACGTGGCCGCGGCAGGCGGATCACGTGTTCAAAGGAGGGACGAACCTCCGACACCGGCTGTACCGCCTCAGCACGACGACGGTCGGGCGGCGCAACTCGTGCAGGTGCAAAAGGCAATCACCAAAGCCGAGGAAGAACGGCGACACCTGCTGCAGCTCCGGCAAACCCTGATGCAGGAACCACCCCAGCCCCGAGGAGCCGAGCTCGAGGTCGGGCTCGAGAGGTCCACCGGCGGATCCTCGAGGACGGGGCACCAGCACGCCTCGAGGTATGCTTCCCGCGAGCTGGGCAGAACGTGGTGGCGGCGGCGATGATGCTCCGTGACCTGCCCGCCGTCTCCAAACCCGACGCCAGACGCATGCTCGGGGAAGTGAAGAACCTCCTCGAGACAGCCGCTGTGCAACAGGCCGAGAGCTCGGCGTCACGCCGGCGCGGAGCAGCCTCGGGGAAGCCGGCGGACACGCCCCGCAACGAGTGCGAGGCATCCGTCCACCAGCCGGACGCCTCTCGAGCTAGGCCAGTCCGTGAACGGATCGTCGACAACCGGCCACCTCGAGACCCCAACGACGCCCGCAACGACATCAACCGACGGCGCAAGGACAAGGGGGCCCAAGAGCGTGGCTATAGCGCCCATCGAGGGGGGCGCTACGACAGCGATGAAGACCGACAAGTCCTCGAGCCCCCGGGCCCCAGAGTCTTCAGCCGGGCCATCCGCAGCTCAACCCTCCCCGACCGCTTCCGACCGCCGACCAACATCGTGAAGTATGACGGGGAGGTCGAGCCCAAGCTCTGGCTCTCGGACTTCCGCCTAGGCTGCCAACTGGGCGGAGCAAAGAACGACGACCGTGTGATCATACGCCAACTCCCACTTTACCTCTCGGACACCGCCCGCCGGTGGCTCGAGGGGCTCCCGCCGGATCGGATCGATGACTGGGCCGACCTAGTCAGGGTCTTCGACGGGAATTTCAAGGGGACCTGCGTGCGCCCAGGCAACCCCTGGGACCTACGGCGTTGCAGGCAGGCGGCGGACGAGCCCCTCCGCGACTTTGCTCGGCGGATCTCGAAGCAGCGTCTCGAGCCCCCACGTGCCTGACGAGGACGTCATCTCAGCGTTCCTCGCGGGCACGACATGCCAAGAGCTAGTTCATGAGCTAGGACGCTACCGTCCCAGGACGGTCGAGGACCTGATGGATCGCGTCACCAGCTTTGCCTCGGGCGACGAAGCAGTGGGGGCCTTCTTTGGCCGTTCCACGGACAAAGGTAAGGCGGTGATCGCGCCGGAGGGCTCGAACAAGGGCAATGACGCCAAGAACGACAACAATGACGGCAACAAAGGAAGAAAAACAAACGCAAGGGTCAGAAGGCGAAGCGCGGCGCCAATGACGACGACGACGAAGAGGTGCTCGCAGGCGCCCTCGAGCCTAAGAAGCCCCGAGGCCCCCTGACGGGGCTGTTTTCGACCAGATGCTCGAGGATCCCTGCACTTACCACAGGGGCCCCGTAAATCACAAGTTAAAGGACTGCCGACTGTTGAAAGGCTACTACTCCAAGCTCGGCGATAAGAAAGAAGACGTGCTCATGGGCAAGGATAACAAACGGCGCGGCGGAGGGGACGCGGACGACAACTCCCCCCCCCCCCGGTGCGCGACTGCTACATGATCTACGGGGGCCGACCGTCGGGCTCTCAGCTCGAGAAAGAAAGAAGGAGCGCCGCGAGATCTTTGCACTCGGCCACGACGCCCCCCGGTACCTTGACTGGTCTGATGCGCCGATCACGTTCGACCGTGACGACCATCCGGACCGTGTCATAAACCCGGGAGCGTACCCCCTCGTCGTCGACCCCGTCATAGTCGACGTTCGGTTCTCCAAGGTGTTGATGGACGGGGGCTCGAGCCTCAACATCATATACCTCGAGACCCTCGACCTCCTGGGGATTTTAGAGGGTCAGCTCCGACCTAGCGTCGGGGGGTTCCACGGAGTTGTACCAGGGAAGAAGGCCCACCCTCGGGCGCATCGACCTGCCGGTTTGCTTCGGCACGCCGGCAAACTTCCGTCAGGAAACGCTCACCTTCGAGGTGGTTGGCTTCCAAGGGACCTACCACGCCATCATCGGCCGGCCAGGCTACGCCAAGTTCATGGCGGTTCCCAACAACACGTACTTAAAGCTCAAGATGCCGGGGCCAAAAGGGGTCATCACCGTCGACACCTCCTACGAGCACGCGTACCACTGCGACGTAGAGTGCGTCGATCGTGGGGAGGCCAACGTCCACCTCGACTCGCTCGAGGCCTTGGCAGCCTTGGCCACCGAGGAAGCCCCAGAAGCAAAGCGCCACGCCGGCACCTTCGAGCCGGCTGAGCACACCAAGCAGATACCCGTCGACCCGACCTCGGCCAATGGCAAGACGCTGACCATCAGTACCAGCCTCGAGCCCAAATAGGAAGCGTGCTCGTCGACTTTCTCCGCGCGAACATCGACATGTTTGCGTGGAGCCCCGGACATGCCGGGCATACTGAGGGAAGTCGCCGAGCACGCCTTGGAGGTCCAGGCTGGGTCCAGACCGGTGAAGCAACGCCTGCGCCGCTTCGACGAGGAAAAGCGCAGGATCATCGGCGAGGAGGTGCACAAGCTTTTGGCGGCCGGATTCATCAAGGAGGTATTTCACCCAGAATGGCTAGCTAACCCTGTACTAGTTAGGAAAAAGAATGGAAAAATGCGGATGTGTGTAGATTACACTGGTCTGAATAAAGCATGTCCAAAAGTTCCATTTCCTTTACCTAGAATTGATCAGATTGTCGATTCCACTGCTGGGTGCGAAGTGCTTTCGTTCCTCGATGCATATTCCGGCTACCACCAAATTAAGATGAAAAAGTCCGACGAACTCGCAACCTCTTTTATTACGCTTTTGGCATGTATTGCTACGTTACAATGCCCTTCGGCCTTCGAAACGCCGGGGCAACGTACCAACGTTGCATGCAGCATATTTTGGTGTACACATAGGCAAGACCGTCGAGGCTTACGTCGATGACATCGTGGTGAAGACCAAGAAAGTCGGGAACCTCATCGGCGACCTCGAGACCACGTTCGAGTGCCTCCGGGCCAAGAATGTGAAGCTTAACCTCGAGAAGTGTGTCTTTGGTGTGCCTCGAGGCATGCTACTTGGCTACATTGTCTCACAACGGGGGATCGAGGCAAACCCAAAAAAATCTCAGCCGTCACGAGGATGGGCCCAATTCGAGACCTCAAGGGTGTGCAGAAAGTGACAGGCTGCCTAGCCGCTCTCAGCAGATTCATCTCGAGGCTAGGGGAAAAAGCGCTACCCCTCTACCGCCTGCTGAAGAAGACGGAAGGCTTTGCGTGGACTATCGAAGCCGAGAAGCCTTAACCAAGTTGAAGGGGTTGCTGACCTTCCGCGCCAATTCTCGTGCCACCACAACCAGCCCAGGATGGCGATTCCCCCGAGCCTCTCCTCCTCTATGTGGCCGCAACCACTCAGGTGGTCAGCGCGGTCATAGTCGTCGAGAGGTACGAGGAGGGTCATGCGTTGCCGGTCCAACGGCCAGTGTACTTCACCAGTGAGGTGCTTCCGAGGCCAAGGTCCGGTACCTGCACATCCAGAAGCTGCTCTACGGCATCATCGTCACGAGGCGCAAGCTCCAGCACTACTTCCTCGCTCATCCCGTAACGGTGGTGTCATCCTTCCCCCTCGGTGAGATCATCAACAATCGGGAGGCCACGGGGCGCATCGCCAAGTGGTCCGCCGAGCTAATGGGGGAGACCATCACCTACGCCCCGCGAAAAGCCATCAAGTCGCGAGCTGGCAGACTTCGTTGCTGAATGGACCGACACTCAGCTCTCGCCGGCGCAGATTCAAGCTGAGCTCTGGACCATGTACTTCGACGGATCCCTCATGAAGACGGGGGCAGGCGCAGGCCTGCTCTTCATCTCACCCCTCGGAGTCCACATGCGCTACCTGCTACGCTTGCACTTCCCCGCCTCCAACAACGTCGCCGATACGAGGCCCTCGTCAATGGGCTGCGCATCGCCCTCGAGCTGGGGTCCGACGCCTCGACGTTCGAGGGGACTCGCAGCTCGTCGTCAACCAGGTCATGAAGGCCTCAAGCTGCATCGATCCCAGGATGGAAGCGTACTGCGGGGAGGTGCGCAAGCTAGAAGATAAGTTCTACGGCCTCGAGCTTAACCACATAGCTCGAAAGTACAACGAGGCCGCAGACGAGCTGGCAAAGTTGGCATCCCGCGCGGCACGGTTCCACCAGACGTCTTCTCGAGGGACGTTTTCGAGCCATCCGTCAAAATCGACCCGGGGGCTGGCCCCGTCGATCGAGCCACCCCTCGAGCTAGACACGGGGCTCGACTTTCAACCACCCATTGGGAATGACCCCTTGACGTCCGCAGAGGCGATGCAGGTTGACGCACCCGCCTCTTCTTCATCACGACCCTCGACTAGCGGACGCCCTACCTCGACTACCTGACGCAAGGCGAACTACCAGAAGACAAGACGGAGGCCCGACGCATGCTCGAAGGGCCAAGACCTACGTCATCTACGGCGACGAACGGGAACTGTACCGACGAAGTCCGACCGGGATCCTTCAACGCTGCATCCCACTCGAGGAAGGGCGCAAGCTCCTCGACGACATGCACTCGGGGGCTTGCGGCCACCACGCAGCGCAAGGACCCTGGTTGGGAACGCCTTCCGTCAAGGCTTCTATTGGCCGACCGCCGTTGGAGACGCCAAGCGCCTGGTCTGGGCGTGCCATGGTTGTCAATTCTACGCCAAGCAGACGCACCAACCCGCACATGCCCTGCAGATGATCCCAATTACTTGGCCATTCGCCGTTTGGGGCTCGACCTTGTGGGTCCCCTCAAAAGACAAGTGGAGGGCACTCACACGTGCTCGTGGCCATCGACAAGTTCACCAAGTGGATCGAGGCTAAGCCGATAGGCGACCCCACCTCCGAGAAGGCTGTCGAGTTCATCGCCAACATCATGTACCGGTTTGGTGTGCCTAACGTCATCATCACCGACAATGGCACCCAATTCACGGGCAAAAAGTTCACCAACTTCTGCGACGACAACAGCATTCGCGTGACCTGGGCCTCGGTCACATACCCTCAATGCAACGGGCAGGTCGAGCGCGCCAACGGCATGATACTCCATGGGCTGAAGCCAAGGTTGTTCAAAACCCTCAAAAATTTCGGAAAGGGGTGGGCTGCAGAGCTCCCCTCGGTGCTGTGGGGCCTCAGGACAACGCCAAGTCGAGCCACCGGGTTCACTCCGTTCTTCCTGACCTACGTGCCGAGGCCGTCTTGCCTACGGACCTCGAGTACGGCCCCTCGACTTCGAGCCTACAACGAGCAAACCAACGACGAAAAGCTCGCCAACGCCAAGGACCAGCTCGAGGAGGCCCGAGACGAGGCGCTCATCAACTCCGCGCGCTACCAGCAAACACTTCGACGCTACCACGACAAGCACGTGCGCAAAAGGGACCTAGCGGTGGGGGACCTCGTGCTTCGACGGCTGCAAGATAATCGAGGGCGCCACAAGCTCACCCCTCCATGAGAAGGCCCATACACCGTAGCTGAAGTGCTCAAGCCAGGAACGTACAAGCTCTACGACGGTCAAGGCAGGATCCTGGCGAATGCGTGGAACATCTCTCAGCTACGTCACTTCTACCCTTAAGGGCCTCGAGGCCTAGCATATTCTGTCGCTTTGTACAAACATGTCAAAATGAATGAACAAACTCGTGCATTGTCGTTCATGTTGCTTAGCATCATAAGGTAGCCTCGACCCTGCTCTGCTCAGGGTCGAGCCTCCCTCGGGGGCTGACAAGGGGGTAACCGCCCCCAGACTCCGGAAAAAATGCGTGTTTTCTTTTCAAAAAATTCGACCCTCGTCTCGACTCGCGCCTTGAGTGAACTAGCGACGTCTAAATCCTAAAAAACCTTGAGCCTCCAAGGGTCGGGAGGCGTCGACGTAGACGGCCGCCTACGCCCCCGGGCTACGGTACCCTACCTACGCCTCCCCTCGAGGTGCTCGCGACGTATCGAAGGAACACAGACTAAGCTAGCAGAAGCTCGAGCTCGCAAACAAAGAGAAGCGGTCAAATAAGTTCGAAAAGAAAACAACTCCTTTAAACAAACAAGTCATATATACATACGGGTCTCGACAGACACTCATCCATGTCACAAAATTCTTGCAAGGACCTCGACGCCCAAATTGCACGCAGGCCTAATCTTCGTCAGGTGGTACTCCTCCCCGAGGTCTTCCACGGCGGGCTCAGCCTCGACGCCCGAGCTAGAGGAGGAGGGCCCTCGACACCGCTGCTGGCGTCAGGAGCAGCACATCCTTTGTAACGTAACGGCCCTAGTCCCATGGCCCACTGACCACCGTCAACCACTGACAGTCGATCCGTACAGCCAAGAGATTAAGACCGGTTCCGCTACTGGGCTACATCAGTGCCCGTTGTCCGCAGGATCATCTCACAATTCAGTTACAATCTCTTTAACATTTTGACAAATAATATCGGAGTAAATAGCGGAAGACTTAGATAACAATAGTTTTACAAACCAGGGTTCAACATAAACTTAAAGTGAAGTTATTACAGACCATAGTTCAAATAGATAGAGTTGGCAGAGTAGCATATGACAACAACTAAAGGTAAAGATACATCACCCAGCCCGAGGGTGAATAATCACTCATCGGCCTCATCGGCCTCCTCCTGAACAACAGTCACACAGCAGGGTCCAAGGCATACTGAGGAATCTGCCATACCTGCAACATGGGTAATAAACCCTGAGTACAAAGGTACTCAACAAGACTTACCCGACTAAAGAAAAAGGAGAAGACTCAGGAATGAAGGCTTAGGGTAGTCAAGGTAAGGCTTAAGCAAGATCAAGTATTTTGCAGAAAAGCATTTTTGTAAATCCTATTTTATTTTGAAAGATTCAGTATTCCTCAATTCTTCATCATTCATGATTCATTTTATATTTCAAAACATTCCTAGTTGAGAACCACTCTCCGTTGAGAGTCAATGGAACAAGTCTCCATAACCGAGGAGCAGCGTTAATCCGGATAAATAATACTCAGCTGAGGATCCCTATCCACACTGCATATGTAGCACCCAAGCTTGCATATGCCAACTCGTCTACCACGATTCCTCCATATTGGGCCCGGTCCTACGCCACCCGGAAGTACAGTACACCACTCCAATCCGGGACTCTAACCCACGTGGGTACATGCTACTTCCGCCATCTCTCCACTCCCAGTGCGCGGTTGTCGGTCCAATAATGGATTTCTCGGAGCCAGAGCTTTCCGTAGTATGTGAATAGTTGCAAGTCCTGCCCAGCAGGCCCCCATACGGATGGTCCCTACATTTTTCCGCCAGCGACAAGCACCTCGGGACTCTAACCCAAGAGTACAGGTCCTGTCGGTTTTTCAATCCTGTCCCGGTTGGTGTCAACTGTTGAGTCCCGGACTACAACATGACGGCACCGTACGCAAGGACAACCTCTCCTTCCCATTGACTAAGTACGGATCAGATACTTAGCCAATAGTGGGAGTAAACCAGAAATTCCCATAAAGATTCTTTCGTGATCACACTTTTGAAATTGGCATTTTTATTGCGAAGTCTAATTCATAAGCATTGCTAAGCATTTTTCAAACACTTTTGAAAAGCAGGTATCGGGTGCATCAGTGGTCAAGGTGGATAGTGCATCAATTAGGGTAGCACACAACTCCTATAAACCTAATGCAGTAATTTAACTCAAAAACATTTAAGGAAACATTTTATAAATTCAAGGAAAGGGTTAAATGCACCGGGGCTTGCCTTGGATGGCAAAAAGAGCAGACTCGGGGTAGGTATAGGCGTCGGAGCTCGGGGTCGCCTCGGGGACAGATCCTTCGGTGGCTACCTCGACTTCAGGTCCTTCTTCGTCAACTATACGGATGCAATGATGAATGCTCATGAGAATGATGATATGGACTTATGGTGCAAGACAATTCCACTGATTCTAGATTACTTTAAACAAAACATGATCGAAATCTAGGTTGAGCACTAAAAGATCACCATTTCCTCCTTAAGCACTATTGATTGAACTAGCCCTTATTATTTATCCTAAGCATCAATAAACATAGCATCCCAAACATCATAGACCAAAGGGTAGGGGTCTATGAAATCAATCAATCCAAAGATCACATCCTCAAACACTTATTACCACCCTAATCCATCTTTCTATTTTCTTAATTTATTAAAGGTCATTTTATGAAGTTGCTCCAAAAATTACCAATTAATCACATAATTCATTATGGTGTAGATAGATGGCAAAACAAATTTCATAATTTTTGGAGGTCATTAAGGTGCTCAATAAATCTAGACATTAATTAACAAAAGGTACTATTTAGGAATTAAAATAAATGCCAAAAATCAACTTGTTTCAAATGACTTCAAAATTTTACCAGAGACTAACATGGCATAAGAAGCTCACAAAATTTGTCTCATGATTTATGGAGCTATAAATCATTTTCTAAAAATCCAAACCATCATTTATTAATTAAAAGGGAGATTTTTCATTTTCAAATTTTTGCAGAAAAGTCAAGTTTTATATTTTTATAAAATACTCCAGAGCATAAAGAGTCTACCACAAAAATTTCAGAATTTTTGGATCAACACAGAAAATCATACAAAAAAGAGAAATCAGAGCACTATTCACATGTTTGAGAAAAGAAAAAACGGCACTGTTCTTCTCCTCCGTTCGCCGGCGACCACCGACGACGGCGGCGCTGCTGCGCCGGCTACTGCGGGCACTCCGCGGCGAAACCGAGGGCACGGGAAGCAACAGGGAGCTCACCGGCGTTGATTGCGGGCTCGGCGAGGTGAGGGGATGAACGGAGGGGTGAGTTCGACGGTGACCGGCGGACGGCGGACGGCGGCGATCGTCGTCTCGGCGATCCTGTGCGACACAAGCGACCACAAGGGGTCAGTCAGAGGCGCCAAGGAGTAAGGAAGGTGATGCGGGGGTCAGTGGAGGATGATCAAGGCCGTAGAGGGAGTATTTCACGATCCCGACCTCGACGGGATTCTTGCCGGAGATGACAACGACGAGCTACGCCGGGCGAAGGGAGGCGGTAGCGACCAAATTGAGGGGTGGTGAAGCTGCGCAAAGACTTGGCGGAGCTTCTGGGCTAGCTGGGAGAGAAGCGGAGGCTCGGGCTTGCTCTGGCCACGGTGGCGGAGATGAGTTCCACTCGGCGGCTCGGCGGGTTCTTATAGCCGCGGCGAGAGGCTGGCAAGACGCGCGCGGGGCGGATAAGGAGGCTCAGTGCGTGCGCAATCGAGTGCGAGGTCGAGGGTCAGCGGTTTGGCACGCAGGGACCGGGCGTTGTGCTCGCCGGTGGCGAACACGCGGCGGCGACGAACTGCGGGCGGTAGGGGACGGGAGCAAGGTCAGCTGGAGCTCAGGCGCGTGCGCAATGATGCGCTGAGCATCGGCGTGGAGTTGGTTCGGGCGAAGGAGCTTCGGACACGCGGCACACGCGGACTCCGGCGATGGCGCGCGGCCGGCCCCCCCTGGCTCGCCTGGGAAGATGAACAGTCTAGGGGGTAGGGTTTGACTTTGGCCTTTTCTGTATTTTGCAAATCTCTTCCAAATTTGAACTGTGCGACAAAAACTCAAAACCAAAGTTGCTCAGAAAAAAGAGATCTACAACTTTGTCAATATGAACATTTTCAAATTCCAAATAGTTTTTGAACAATATTTGAAAACAGAAGGGGACACTTTTTCAAACTTGATTCAAATCAAAATTACTCTGGATTTCAAACTGAAACTTGAAAATCTTTCAATATGAAAGTTGTTCCATTTGACAAAACCTATAACTTTGCTAATATACACTTTTTCTGAAACTCAATAGTTTTTTGAATAACTTTTTAAACTGAAGGGGACAAAAGTTGGGGTTTGAATGAATTTAAAATAACTCAATATTTTGTACAGAAACTAGAAAACTTGGAATACCAAAGTTGTTCTCTTGACAGATCTACAACTTTGCTTTTGGACCAATCCCAATTTTGAATAATATTTGACTTACAAAAAGAGGGATAAAATCCAGGTTTGGAAATCAGGGTTTTGCAAAGAGAAATTTAAATCAAATCTGATTTTTGAACTTTGATCAAGGCAACAAACATCAGGGCACTAAATTTGAACAAGAATTACATAGAACTAGACACAGAGGTGAAATTACCATTTTGCCCCTATAGGAAGAAGTGGGCTAATAAGGGTTTTTGCAATAGAGGTACATCACATAAAATGATACACTAAGCAAATGCATACACATGAAATCATGATCAAGATGATTAATGATGCTAATGATGATATGTCAAGTTAATTACATGCTTAAACACCAGAGGTGTTACAGCCTTCCCCCCTTAAAGAAATCTCGCCCCGAGATTTTGCGTCTTAAGAAAGGACAAAGAAGGGATAAAGGCAAAACTTTACATTGACAGGGATTCGAGAAAGTCGGGATAGTTCTTTGCCAAGAAGCCTTCAGATTCCCACGTAGCTTCTTCTTCAGAGTGCTGGTTCCACTGGACTTTGTACCACCTTGTGGTAGTTCTTCGAGTAACTCGATCTTTGTGATCCACACACGAACTGGATATTCCGAGTAGGATAGATCAGGCTCTAGCTCGACACCTTCAACTTCCACGACATGTTCTGGTACTCGGAGGCACTTCTTGAGTTGGGAGACATGGAAAACATTGTGGACAGCAGAGAGATGATCGGGCAACTTCAGCTTGTAAGCTACCTTGCCACAACATTCCAAAATCTCAAACGGACCAATGTAGCGGGGTGCTAACTTTCCCTTGACTCCAAAACGAGTGACTCCTTTGGTTGGTGAGACCTTGAGATACACGTAATCTCCAACTTGAAACTTCAGAGGTCGACGTCTCTTGTCAGCATAACTCTTTTGTCGGGATTGGGCAATCTTCATGTTCTCTTGTATCTGCTTGACTTTCTCTTCCATATCTTTGACCAGGTCAACTCCAAAGAATTCTCTTTCTCCGGGCTCCGACCAACTGAGGGGTGTACGACAACGACGACCGTACAGTGCTTCAAAGGGTGCCATTTTGATGCTTTCTTGATAACTGTTATTATATGAGAATTCTGCCAAGGGCAAACAGTCATCCCAAGTATCTGCGAAGGTGAGAGCACAGGCTCTCAACATGTCTTCCAGCACTTGGTTGACCCGCTCAGTTTGTCCATCTGTTTGCGGATGATATGCTGTACTATGCAAGAGCTTGGTTCCAAGTGAGGTATGGAACGCTTTCCAGAACTTTGCGACAAACTGAGTACCACGATCAGAGATAATGGTCTTGGGTATTCCATGAAGCTTCACTATGTTGTTCTTGTACAAGGCGGCATATGTGGGGACGGTGTAATGGTCTTGACTGGCAGAAAGTGAGCTTGTTTGGTGAGTCGGTCCACGATTACCCAAATGGAATCAAAACCTTTCCGGGTCTTGGGTAACCCATTGACAAAATCCATGCTGATATCTTCCCACTTCCAGGCAGGTACAGATAAAGGCTGCAATTCTCCTCCAGGCTTCATGTGCACGGCCTTGACTTTCTGACAAGTATCACAGCGAGCGACATAGCGAGCGATTTCAATCTTCATCTTTGTCCACCAGAATCTCTGCCTTAGATCCTGGTACATCTTGTTGCTGCCGGGGTGGATGGAAAACCTAGACAGGTGTGCCTCATCAAGGATCAACTGTCTCAACTCAGGCACCTTGGGAACTACTAGACGGTTCTTGAACCAAACAACTCCTACATCATCGATCCTGAAACAATCAGCCTTACCGGTCTGGATCTTTTCGATGATGTGCTTGATTCCAGGGTTATCTTTTTGTGCAGCAATGACCTGTTCTTTGATAGAGGTCTCTATCCTGACATTACTCAGAGTTCCTTGTGGTACCATTTCAATACCCATCCTTTCAAGTTCATGGCACAAGGAAAGATCATAGGGCTTCGTCGTCAGACAGTTGCAGTATGACTTGCGACTGAGGGCATCGGCGACTACATTCGCCTTACCAGGATGGTAATGTACTTCGATATCATAATCCTTGATTAACTCAAGCCATCTTCGCTGCCTCATGTTCAACTCTTCTTGAGTGAAGATATACTTCAGACTCTTATGATCGGTGTACACATTGCAGGCACTGCCCAACAGATAATGACGCCATATCTTCAAAGCATGTACCACTGCTGCTAACTCAAGGTCATGGGTTGGATAATTCTCCTCATGTCGCTTAAGCTGCCGTGAGGCATAAGCGATCACTCGACCTTCTTGCATCAAACACAACCCAACCATACCAGATGCATCACAGTATACATCAAAGGTTTCTCGATATCTGGTTGAGCCAGGACTGGTGATGTAGTTAACAGTTTCTTCAAGGCTTGAAAAGCTTGCTCACAGGCTGTTGACCAAACAAAATCCACGGAATTCTTCAACAACTCTGTGATAGGCTTGGCAACTCTGGAGAAGTCTGGGATGAAACGACGATAGTATCCAGCCATTCCCATGAAGCTGCGAACTTCGCGAACAGTGGTAGGTGGCTTCCAATCCAAGATATCTGCCACTTTCCAGGGTCAACTGACACACCTTCAGCGGACAGGACATGACCAAGGAATTGAATTCGATCTAGCCAAATTCACATTTACTGAACTTGGCATACAGCTGGTGATCTCTGAGACGAGAGAGAACGACACGAAGATGCTTGGCATGATCTTCAGGAGTTCTTGAATAGACAAGGATGTCGTCAATGAACACGACTACAAATTTATCGAGCTCTGGCATGAACACAGAGTTCATGAGATACATGAAATGAGCAGGGGCATTGGTCAAGCCAAAGACATGACCAAATACTCATATAGACCGTATCTGGTGGTGAAAGCTGTTTTAGGAATATCTTCTGGACGAATCTTGATTTGGTGATAGCCAGATCTGAGATCATCTTGGAAAACACTCTGGCTCCAGATAACTGGTCAAACAGAAGATCAATGCGAGGCAAGGGATATTTGTTTTTGATGGTGACCTCATTGAGTGGGCGATAGTCAACGCACAGCGAAGGCTTTTGTCCTTCTTCTTCACAAAGATAGCAGGACAGCCCCAAGGAGATGAACTTGGGCGAATGAGACCCTTATCCAATAGCTCTTGCAATTGGATCTTCAGCTCTGCCAACTCTCTGGGAGGCATTCGATAAGCTCTACGGGATATAGGAGCAGTCCCGGGCTTTAGCTCTATAGCAAACTCAACATCACGGTCGGGAGGAGACCAGGAAGATCTTCTGGAAAGACATCAGGGAATTCACAGACTACGGGATGTCTCGGATCCCTTGATCATAGGTGGCATTTAGCTGTGTGGTAGCTGGTTTTGAGGCATCGGAAGTTGGAGAAAGAGTTTGGAGGTACTGTTAGGAATATCCACTCTCACAACTCTATTCAAGATGTCTATCATGGCTTTATACTGACACATCCAATTCATGCCTAAGATGACATCTATCTCTTGATCGCGCAGTACTATCATGGTGGTAGGAAAGACATGTTTCCCCAACATTACTGGTATACTGCGGACCACTTCCTTAGTATTTATCCGCCCTCCAGGCGAAAGTATGCAGAAATTTCTTTTAACTCTCCCATGGGTAACTCATGCTTGATGACAAAAGTGCGACTGATGAAGGAATGCGATGCACCAGAATCAAACAAGACGACTGCAGGATGATTGGCAACAGGGAACCTACCGAGCATGACGGGCTCTCCTTCTGGGATGTTACTGACGGTGGTGAAGTAGACTTGCCCGTGCTTCCTGACAAACTTGCCCTTCTGGACGTGCTGCTGCGGTGCACGGTGCTGCTGCTGTGATCCTCCAGGGCCTTCTGTGCATGCTGGGCATTCTTCTTGGGTTTGGGCACTCGCGAGACCAGTGACCAACTTGGCCACAGTTGTAGCATGGATGGTTGTAAGCTGTTTGTGGGGTGGTGACACGAACACCTGGGGCGTTCGGCTGAGTGGCACTTTGCTGGTTGGCATTATGGGTGGTGGCTGCGGTACGAACGACCACTTGCTGATGGGGGTATGGGGCACGTTTTGGTGGTGGCTGGGGTGGTAGATGATTCTTGGGCGCTTATGGTTGCTGGAGAAACTGCTAGACCCAGCCTTCTTCTTCTTCTTCTCTTCCTGATACTGGCGGTTGCTTCCTCGAAAGCAACAGCACGGTCAACGACATCATGGTAGGATCCGTTTAGGTTGTTGGACAGACCTCTGCGAATCTTAGGGTGCAGACCCCTGAGAAAACAATCTCTTCTTTTCCTCTGTGTTGACATAGTCGGAGGCATACTGGCTGAGGTGGTTGAATTGTCCCACGTACTGCATGACGGTGGAATCTTTCTGTTGCAGGGCCAAGAACTGATCCAACTTCATTTTCATCAATCCCGAAGGGATGTGATGTGCTCTGAAAGCGGTGCGGAACTCTTCCCAGGTCAGCTGGTGACCTTCCGGCTGGGCAGCCAACAGGTTGGCGTACCAGGCACTTGCAGGACCACGGAGCTGCTGTGAAGCGAACCGAGGCTTCTGGATCTCTGAGCAGTGCAGTAGACTGAACTTCTGTTCCATGGTGCGTAACCAGTCATCAGCCTCGAGAGGTTCATCGGCCTTTGTGAAGACCGGTGGTCGGGTTTCAGTGAAGTCCACATAGGTTGTCTCTTGGTTGTTGCGGCGACCACGGTTGCCGTTGTTCTGCTGCCCTTGATTCTGAGCCATCAGATTGGCAGCGGCGGCCAAGGCTGCAATGGCGTCAGCTAGGGTAGCTGGTACAGGTGGAGGGTTTGGGAGACGGTCATCTCCAGCACCTCCGGCTCCGGTACGGGTGTTCACAGGCATCTGTATAAGCAACTCGGAACTCAGCATACAAAGATTGGTTTTGACGAAACTGGCTGATAAGATTCATTGATGCAAGGGTAGATACTGATACAGAGGTTCGACAGATAACCACAGACTGACAAAGGAAAGGTACAAGACAAGATACAAACTCGGCTAACAGAAGACCACTAACGCCCCAAACCTAGACTAAGGCTTTAGGTAAGCAGATGGTACAGACACAAGGAGTCTAGTCATCATCGATGAAGATCAACTCTTCGTCATCATCATCATCCTCGATGATAAGCTCAGGCTCTTCCTCCTCATCTTCATCTTCAACGTGGACATCTTCAGCAGGTTCCACTTCCTCATTCTGATCAGGCTCATGTTCCACTTCAGGTTCCTCCACACTCCGTCTTCGGGTCTTCCATAACCGGGGGTACCAAGGGATGGAGTTGGTCATGCAGTTGATGCACTTCCTCATGAAGCATATCATTGTACTGCTCAATCTGGGCGGTGTATTGCTGCAGTCCATGGAGCTGGGCTCTGGTGACATCCTCGCGGGTCCAAGCATCATTGCGCTGCTCGATAGCGCGAATCGTGTTCCGGTTGGCCTGCTCCAGGGAAGCTCGTGCCTCATAAAACTCCATGCGGGAAGGTAGAAGTCATGCTCCATGTTCTCCATTTCAGCCTTCAGATTCTTGATTTCCTCCTTCAGCTGCTTGCGGTTGCGGCGGGGAAAGCGACGACCATTGGAGGATTCTCCAGTCTCTTCTCCGGTGCGTGGCGCCAGCTGGTGACGCGGCACACCATGCGGTCCAGTCGACTTGCGGGCAGTCCGCTTGATGATGGCCATATCTGGACAAGAGGTTATAGATGAGAAAGGCTAGCAAGAAAAAGGTATAGGCACACTAACCCAACGAACTCTTTTATAAACTTAAGTGAATATGACATGATGCATGAATCGTTCCTACGGAACAAGGCGATGCAACTACTAAGGTAAGGTACATAGGGCTTATACAAGTTGTCTTGCTACTAGTTGCCAAAGACAAGATGAGATGAGAGAAGCAATTTGGACTCAAAATAGTCAAGTTTAGTTTTTGTTAAAACATTTTGAAGTTTTCGCAAAAAGATTGCAATGTCATAGTGAGATGCTCCGATACCACTCTGTAACGTAACGGCCCTAATCCCATGGCCCACTGACCACCGTCCACCCACTGACAGTCGATCCGTACAGCCAAGAGATTAAGACCTGTTCCGCTACTGGGCTACATCAGTGCCCGTTGTCCGCAGGATCATCTCACAATTCAGTTACAATCTCTTTAACATTTTGACAAATAATATCGGAGTAAATAGCGGAAGACTTAGATAACAATAGTTTTACAAACCAGGGTTCAACATAAACTTAAAGTGAAGTTATTACAGACCATAGTTCAAATAGATAGAGTTGGCAGAGTAGCATATGACAACAACTAAAGGTAAAGATACATCACCCAGCCCGAGGGTGAATAATCACTCATCGGCCTCATCGGCCTCCTCCTGAACAACAGTCACACAGCAGGGTCCAAGGCATACTGAGGAATCTGCCATACCTGCAACATGGGTAATAAAACCCTGAGTACAAAGGTACTCAACAAGACTTACCCGACTAAAGAAAAAGGGAGAAGACTCAGGAATGAAGGCTTAGGGTAGTCAAGGTAAGGCTTAAGCAAGATCAAGTATTTTGCAGAAAAGCATTTTTGTAAATCCTATTTTATTTTGAAAGATTCAGTATTCCTCAATTCTTCATCATTCATGATTCATTTTATATTTCAAAACATTCCTAGTTGAGAACCACTCTCCGTTGAGAGGTGAACAAGTCTCCATAACCGAGGAGCAACGTTAATCCGGATAAATAATACTCAGCTGAGGATCCCTATCCACACTGCATATGTAGCACCCAAGCTTGCATACGCCAACTCGTCTACCACGATTCCTCCATTATTGGGCCCGGTCCTACGCCACCGGAAGTACAGTACACCACTCCAATCCGGGACTCTAACCCACGTGGGTACATGCTACTTCCGCCATCTCTCCACTCCCAGTGCGCGGTTGTCGGTCCAATAATGGATTTCTCGGAGCCAGAGCTTTCCGTAGTATGTGAATAGTTGCAAGTCCTGCCCAGCAGGCCCCCATACGGATGGTCCCTACATTTTTCCGCCAGCGACAAGCACCTCGGGACTCTACCCAAGAGTACAGGTCCTGTCGGTTTTTCAACCTGTCCCGGTTGGTGTCAACTGTTGAGTCCCGGACTACAACATGACGGCACCGTACGCAAGGACAACCTCTCCTTCCCATTGACTAAGTACGGATCAGATACTTAGCCAATAGTGGGAGTAAACCAGAAATTCCCATAAAGGTTTCTTTCGGTGATCACACTTTTGAAATTGGCATTTTTATTGCGAAGTCTAATTCAATAAGCATTGCTAAGCATTTTCAAACACTTTGAAAAGCAGGTATCGGGTGCATCAGTGGTCAAGGTGGATAGTGCATCAATTAGGTAGCACACAACTCCTATAAACCTAATGCAGTAATTTAACTCAAAAACATTTAAGGAAACATTTTATAAATTCAAGGAAGGGTTAAATGCACCGGGGCTTGCCTTGGATGGCAAAAAGAGCAGACTCGGGGTGGTATAGGCGTCGGAGCTCGGGGTCGCCTCGGGGACAGATCCTTCGGTGGCTACCTCGACTTCAGGTCCTTCTTCGTCAACTATACGGATGCAATGATGAATGCTCATGAGAATGATGATATGGACTTATGGTGCAAGACAATTCCACTGATTCTATTACTTTTAAACAAACATGATCGAAATCTAGGTTGAGCATAAAAGATCACCATTTCTTCCTTAAGCAATATTGATTGAACTAGCCCTTATTATAATTATCCTAAGCATCAACTAAACATAGCATCCCAAACATCATAGACCAAAGGGTAGGGGTCTATGAACATCAATCAATCCAAAGATCACATCCTCAAACACTTATTACCAACCCTAATCCATCTTTTCTATTTTCTTAATTATTTAAAAGGTCATTTTATGAAGTTGCTCCAAAAATTACCAAATTAATCACATAAGTTCATTATGGTGTAGATAGATGGCAAAACAAATTTCATAATTTTTGGAGGTCATTAAGGTGCTCAATTAAATCTAGACATTAATTAACAAAAGGTACTATTTAGGAATTAAAATAATGCCCAAAAATCAACTTGTTCCAAATGACTTCAAAATTTTACCAGAGACTAAACATGGCATAAGAAGCTCACAAAATTTGTCTCATGATTTATGGAGCTATAAATCATTTTCTAAAAATCCAAAACCATCATTTATTAATTAAAAGGGAGATTTTTCATTTTCAAATTTTTGCAGAAAAGTCAAGTTTTATATTTTTATAAAATACTCCAGAGCATAAGAGTCTACCACAAAAATTTCAGAATTTTTGGATCAACACAGAAAATCATACAAAAAAGAGAAATCAGAGCACTATTCACATGTTTGAGAAAAGAAAAAAACGGCACTGTTCTTCTCCTCCGTTCGCGGCGACCACCGACGACGGCGGCGCTGCTGCGCCGGCTACTGCGGGCACGCCGCGGCGAAACCGAGGGCACGGGAGCAACAGGAGCTCACCGGCGTTGATTGCGGGGCTCGGCGAGGTGAGGGGATGAACGGAGGGTGAGTTCGACGGTGACCGGCGGACGGCGGACGGCGGCGATCGTCGTCTCGGCGATCCTGTGCGACACAAGCGACCACAAGGGGTCAGTCAGAGGCGCCAAGGAGTAAGGAAGGTGATGCGGGGGTCAGTGGAGGATGATCAAGGCCGTAGAGGGAGTATTTCACGATCCCGACCTCGACGGGATTCTTGCCGGAGATGACAACGACGAGCTACGCCGGGCGAGGGAGGCGTAGCGACCA
Organism: Coix lacryma-jobi var. lacryma-jobi; assembly: GCA_009763385.1. Classification (NCBI taxonomy): domain Eukaryota; kingdom Viridiplantae; phylum Streptophyta; class Magnoliopsida; order Poales; family Poaceae; genus Coix; species Coix lacryma-jobi. Next base: position 142,535,205 of record CM019826.1, read on the forward strand.
AATTGAGGGGTGGTGAAGCTGCGCAAAGACTTGGCGGAGCTTCTGGGCTAGCTGGGAGAGAAGCGGAGGCTCGGGCTTGCTCTGGCCACGGTGGCGGAGATGAGTTCCACTCCGGCCGGCTCGGCGGGGTTCTTATAGCCGCGGCGAGAGGCTGGCAAGACGCGCGCGGGCGGATAAGGAGGCTCAGTGCGTGCGCAATCGAGTGCGAGGTCGAGGGTCAGCGGTTTGGCACGCAGGACCGGGCGTTGTGCTCGCCGTGGCGAACACGCGGCGGCGACGAACTGCGGGCGGTAGGGGACGGGAGCAAGGTCAGCTGGAGCTCAGGCGCGTGCGCAATGATGCGCTGAGCATCGGCGTGGAGTTGGTTCGGGCGAAGGAGCTTCGGACACGCGGCACACGCGGACTCCGGCGATGGCGCGCGGCCGGGCCCCCCCCTGGCTCGCCTGGGAAGATGAACAGTCTAGGGGGTAGGGTTTGACTTTTGGCCAGTTTCTGTATTTTGCAAATCTCTTCAAAATTTGAACTGTGCGACAAAAACTCAAAATACCAAAGTTGCTCAGAAAAAGAGATCTACAACTTTGTCAATATGAACATTTTCAAATTCCAAATAGTTTTTGAACAATATTTGAAAACAGTAAAGGGGACACTTTTTCAAACTTGATTCAAATCAAAATTACTCTGGATTTCAAACTGAAACTTGAAAATCTTTCAATATGAAAGTTGTTCCATTTGACAAAACCTATAACTTTGCTAATATACACTTTTTCTGAAACTCAATAGTTTTTGAATAACTTTTTAAAACTGAAAAGGGGACAAAAGTTGGGGTTTGAATGAATTTAAAATAACTCAATATTGTACAGAAACTAGAAAACTTGTGAATACCAATTGTTTTCTCTTTGACAGATCTACAACTTTGCTTTTTGGACCAATCCCAAATTTTGAATAATTTTGACTTACAAAAAGAGGGATAAATCCAGGGTTTGGAAATCAGGGTTTTGCAAAGAGAAATTTAAATCAAATCTGATTTTTGAACTTTGATCAAGGCAACAAACATCAGGGCACTAAATTTGAACAAGAATTACATAGAACTAGACACAGAGGTGAAATTACCATTTTGCCCCTATAAAAGGAAGAAGTGGGCTAATAAGGGTTTTTGCAATAGAGGTACATCACATAAATGATACACTAAGCAAATGCATACACATGAAATCATGATCAAGATGATTAATGATGCTAATGATGATATGTCAAGTTAATTACATGCTTAAACACCAGAGGTGTTACAGTCCTCCTCGAAGATCTTCGCGAGCGACGTCCCTGGCCTCTCCACCTTCTCCAAAATTTTGTCGACACGGCGGTTGTTCCACTCCTCGTCCTTCCCCTCGATCTCGATGAAGCCATTGGCGACAACGTAGACCGGGAAGCGGAAGCCGGAGCGGACAAACGCGAACGTCTGCTTGACGCCATGGTGGAGAGCTTGCCGGACACGGTCCCGCGCAGCTACGTCGAGATACCACAAGGCGGACCAAGGCGTCGTCGTGGGCCACCGCACCTTCCGCCGAAGCCACAGGAGGAGCACCCCACACGGAGCCAAGATGGTCGAGGGAAGCACGAGCCCGCTCCGCCACCATCGTCTCATCTTGGAGTTGGTCCAAGAGAGCCTGGTTCGTCCCGCGGAGCTCCTCGACCGTCTTCTCGACCCCTGCGCAACAAACGAGGAAGAGTGAGACTGCGGCGTAACAAAAAACTCCGAAGACCCAAACAAGGACAAGGTATGAGCCTCACCATCGCAATGCTGCCCCAGGGTGGCGAGGTCACTGGTAAGGCCCTCAGCGCGCTGCTCGAGCCTGCGCTTCTCGGCCAACATAAGGGGCTTCTCGGATCTAAGCTCCTCGATCAGCCTGCCCGCCTCCACGAGGGCCAGATCCTTTCGGATCACCTCCTGTCGCGCCGCCCCCTCGGTAGCTCGGGCGGTGGCGATACCGCTCTCGGCGTCCTCGGCCTCTTTTCTCGCCGCCTCCACCGGTTCGGGCGGTAGCGGCCTCGCCACGGGCGTCAGCGGCCTCCTGCCTCGCCGCCTCAGCATCAGCCCGGGCGGAGGAAGCCTCGCTTCGGGCATCCGCGGCCTCTTTCCTCGACGCCTCGAGAGCGGCGGCGGCCTCTTCCTTGGATCGAGCGGCCTCACCTCGAGCCGCCCGGACCTCCGCCTCCGCCTCGTTGAGCCGGCTCGCCATTTGGGCATTCCGGCCCAGCTCAGCGCGGAGATCTTGAAGCTCCGCCTCAGCCCTCGCGAGGGCGGCCGACACCTGTGCGGACCGGCCAGCCTCCTCGGAGCAGGACCGCTCCGCCTCCGCCATGAGCTCGACCACCTCCCGGAAGATGGACCGCACCTCGCGCGGGGCCCCCAGCTGGACCGGTTGCCTGACGGAGACCATGGCGAGGGACGGGCTCGGCGCGTCGGGAGACGGCCATACTGGTCGGTCAAGCTCGATGTCGGGCAGATCCTCCTCCGCCCCGAGCTGCCCTGACTGCGGCCGCCGCCGACGGCACGAGCCCGGCTCTTCCCGGGCCGGGCCCTCCGGCGCTGTCAGCGCGCGCCGCGCCGCGGCGCCTCAGCGCTAGCCGGCGCCTCAGCTCGCCATCATCGAGCATGGCGAGGAGGCCCCTGCTCCAGCTCGTTCAGGAGGTCCTCCACCGTCGGCTCCTCCTCCGCCAATGCCTCTCCCCTCTCCCTCCTCCGCAGCCCGGCTCGTGTCGGTCGGTGCCTCGAGGGGCGCGGTCTCCTCGGCCCCGGACACCGGCGGGGCCGTGCTCGCCCCAGGCGCTTCCACCGGAACAGCCGTTGTAGCGGGAGGAAGGGTGGCGCTCCCGACTGACGCCATCGCGGGAGGAGGAGGGGGGAGGAGGCAGCGCTTCAGTGGGTGTGGCCGTGACGGGCTCGAGGCCGTGAGCTGTGGCCCCTGCAATACGAGATGACAGTGATATCAGAACCGGGAAGAGTGCCTCGACCCATGCGGTCGATGGCGACGGCCTCACCAAAATCTGCGTCGGTCATCCGGCCTCCTCGAGCCATGGCAGCTCGAGCCTTCTCCAGCCAAGCGGCTTCTCTAGCAGAGGAAGGTGTCATACCTCGAGGTGCTTGTGCCACGACGGGGCTCGAGGTCCTGGCCCGCTTGGACGAAGCGAGGTCCACCTCCTGGTAAGAGCGCTTCCCCCTGAGATACCAGAGATGGCATGCGTCATCAAAAGTAAAAAGGTAAAACCCCACTACAGACGAGACCCAAGAAAGTTACTCACCCAAAGCGGCGGCTGTGCTTCTTCCCGGATTCGCCGGACCCACTCGGGGGCTTCGAGCCCACCCCACGGCTCGAGCCCTGCGCCTGGGCCGTCTCCGCTGGGCTGGGACGGGGGGAGGGCTCCCGATGCCTCTCATGGCTCGACCTCGAGGGAGAGGCCTCCTTCCGCCCCACATCATGGGAAGGCGACCGTGCCCCCCTCGTGCTGTTGTTGTGGCGCCTGCCCCGGCGCGGACTCCGGGACCTGCTCCGGCGCTCACGCTGGCGGTCGCGCTCTCCCGCACCGCTTCTGTGTCCCGGCGGCGATGCGGCGATGGACTCAGGGGACGCTCACGCCCCTGGTCACGAGAAACCCGTGGGCTCCCTCCCCGACGGTCAAGATGGCGGGGGCTCGACGCCCTCTCATGCTGACCGCTCCTCCGCGGGCTCGACGGCGCCCTTGACGGCTCACGACGGTCAAGCCCGGAGTCCTTCTCGACCTGTCGGCCGCTTCTCGAGGGCCGGCCCCTCTCGAGACCCCCCGCCTGGGTCGACGCGGCCGTGGTCTCCATCTGCGCAGCGGCGATAGCGCTCCTGGTCCGTGGCTTCTTCGCGACAGCCGGCGCGACCGGCGCGGAGCTCGACGTGCCCTGAGCCCCCGACAAGGGGGGCCTGATGCCGCCTTCCGCGGCTGCGTCCCGCGCGATCCCCTCGCCGGGGGAACCTCCAGGATATCCTCCTGCACAGAGGAGTGGTCAGCTGGGACGTCGACGACCCCCGCGCGCCTCAGACGCGCGTCCATCCCCTCGTCGTCACTCTCGTCATCATCATCGTCCTCCTCCTCCGAGCTCGAGGAATGAGCTCGGGGGACTCATCCCCAGGCCGCGGTTGCGACGAGCCTTCGCCAGCCTCTGCTCCCGAGCCGATCGACGCAAGTTTTTGTTTTTCTCTTTCTTCTTTCTAGCATCCTTTCTCTCTTTGTCTTTTGAGCAGAGAGGCGCCTCACCTGTGTTTCCACGGCGTCCTCCCTCACCGGAGGCCTCGACGCACGACAAGTAAACGCCCCCTGCGAGGAAGAAGAAGCTCGAATGAGAAAAACTACGAGGAGAACGAACAAGGTTCGAAGAAAGGAAGAAGAGGAGGGGGCTCGAGACAGCCTAACTCGAGGGTGGCTCACCAGGTCGAGGCACCCCTCGTCGGGTGCCATGGTGATCAAGTCGGCCTCCTCTGGGCGGAACGTCCCCTGAACGGTGAGAGTCACCCGGGAGGTAGCCTCGTTCCGGGGCAGCCTCTCCTCGGCCATCCTCGATTGGCTCAGCGCCTCGGGCGAGGCGTTTGGCCCCATCTCGAACATAAGAAGGGAGCGCTCCGCCAGAGGAAGGACCCTCCGCTGGTGGAACGCCCAAATGACCGCCTGGACGGTCAGCTTCTTGTCCTCCACCAGCGTCCGCATCGCGCTCATCAGCGGCAACAGGTGGCGCTGCCTGTCCGCCGCGACGCCCCAGTTCCACTTCTCCGGGCGCTGGGTGATGACCCTGCCGGTGTACTGCGGAAGGAGCCCGCCCTCGTTCCGCAGGTAGAACCAGTGGTCGTCCCACCCCGCCTGGTTAGTGGAAAGCTTGTAGCGGAGGTAGTCGCGGGGGGAGTTGGCCGACGAGGGCCCGGTCCTCGCGGTGATAGTGAGGGAGCCCACGCGCGCGAGCCTCCTCCAGCTCGGCTTCGCGGCCTTGTGGAAAGAGCTCGCCCCGAAAGAGGTGGACGAACATCTCCCAGTGTGCTCAATCTTCAGTACCCCTCACACATGGCGGCGTAGATTGCGGGCGTGCGAGATGAGTTAGGGGAGAAGTGCTGCAGCTCTCACCTCGAAGTGGTGGGCAGCCCCCGCATGAAGCGGCTCGGCGGGACGCCGAGCCCATACGGTGGTACGCGTGAAGCTCACCACGTACCCCTCCGGCGGGTGCGGCTCCCGGTGGCCCGCCGACGGAGAATCCACCACGCAGGACTCCCTGCGGGTTGGGACGGAGAAGCCCCCGCTCCCACCAACGTTTCCATCTCCTGCTGCGTCACCTTCGTCGGACTCCAGTCCTCGGCCGGCAGCACTTGGGCGGCCATGGCGGAAACGGCGCGGACCTGAGTGGCGGCACGACGCCGGAGATTCCCAATCGACTAGCTTGAGGGAGAGGCGTGTGAAGGCTGCGGCGGCGGTGAAAGCAAAGGCAAGTAAAGGATTCCTTTTCCCCTCTTTCGATATTTATAAGGGAAACCCCAACGGCGGGTCTCCCACGACGCAAAAGGTAGCTGCACGGCATTTAATGCGTCCACCTAACCACGTCTTGAGCCGGATGCAGGGAACACGCGACAGCTTTCCATTCGCTCTACTATCCGGGCCCGCTGCGACCGTCGCTTCGGCTTCGCGTCCGCCGCCCTCCTTGACGATTTCCGCCTAAAAAAGCGCGCGCCCAACGGGCAGAAGGATTCCAGACGACGGAGGCTTCTTCACAAAGGTAAAAACGGGCCCCGGCCCTAAGCCTCGAAGCAGCGAAGGCTTGCCCCTCGAAGAGGGTTCGACAGCCGGCTTCGAGCACCCGAGTCAGGGACACCAAGGGGCGCCACTCCGCGCATTACTCGAGGGCCGAGCCCTCGAGGCCCCTCACGTGTATCCAAGGCGGGGAGCTCGACCGTGCAGTTGAGATCCCCTCGGAGGAGGCATCGAGCCACCGGGTCCTATCGAATGGACCCGGCACTCCTGCAGACTGGCACCCATGCTTTATGAGACCGCCTCCGGGCCACAGTCGACCCTATCGAACGGGCACGAGCTCTCACTTGGATTCCCCGTTACCAGCTCACCGGGAACCTCGATACTCGCCCACTCGGGGTAGTACGAGGCATCCCCCCTCGCATCCGATCGAAAGACTCGCGGATGACAAGCCAGGCAATCGGCATGCCGGACAGCTCGAGGAGCCGGCCAGTCGGTTCAGCCTGGCACCCCTCGACGAAAGAGGGTCTAAAACTCGGACAGTTTACGACTAATCTCTTTTCTTTGTGTGAACATGAGATTTTCAGGCCTCGGGAACGCTCGTCCTCCATCTCGCCTGAGCCCTCAAGGCCAGGCCTCGAACGATCGCTCGTTCTCCGTCTCGCCCGAGCCCTCCGAGCCAAGCCTCGGACGGCGTCTCCCACGACAAAGGAAGGTAACCGCAAACATTTAATGAGACTACCAAACCACATTTCGAGCCTGTTGACAGGTACACACGGCGCCGCGATCTCCGCTCCCTGATGATTTCCGCCTAAAAAAGCGCGCCCACTGGGCAGAAGGTTCCCAAACGACGGGATTCTTTTGGGAAGCCCACGAGGGAGTTCTAACCACTCCCCCTGGCCTCGGGGGCTACACCCGCGGGTGTCGCTCGCACGACACCCACGGAATCAAATCGACAAAACCCTCGAGACTAGTTTAGCTATCCATCGAGATCCCAATCTGTAGGCCCTACTCGAATTCAAGCACTCGAACAAGGGCTCGGGGCTACTGTCGGGGGAATGCCAAGGGGTCCCCCAATTGCAAACGATAAGAGACTCGCCCGAGCCCTCCAAGCCAGGCCTCGGGCGAACATCGTTCTCCGTCTCGCCCGAGCCCTCCAAGCCAGGCCTCGGGCGAGCACTCGTCTTCCGTCTCGCCCGAGCCCTCCGCGTCAGGCCTCGGGCGAACGCTCGTTCTCCGCCTCGCCCGAGCCCTCCAAGCTAGGCCTCGGGCGAACGTCCGTTCTCCGTCTCCGCCCGAGCCTCTCGCGCCAGGCCTCGGGCGAACGCTCGTCTTCCGTCTCGCCCGAGCCCTCCAAGCCAGGCCTCGGGCGAAACGCTCGTTCTCTGTCTCGCCCGAGCCCTCCGCGTCAGGCCTCGGGCGAAGGCTCGTCTTCCGTCTCGCCCGAGCCCTCCAAGCCAGGCCTCGGGCGAGCGCTCCTCTACACCTCGAGACCCCACGCGGGGACCTCGAGCCCAGGCGCAGCAGCCTATCCCTCGAGACGCTCACGCCTCCCTCGGGCGCACGGACACCGGCAACTAGCCCCATACCACGCATTCAATGCATTCACCAAACTCCGGTCACATCCTCTGGTACACAGCATGTGCCACAGTGACCGGAGTCAGAGTCAAACCTCGTTTTCACCATAAGCATGGGCTAAAGGGCACCAGTACAGCACTGTTCGGCCATACCCCGCACTATAGCACCCCTCGAGCCACCTCTCGAGGCCTGGAAATCCCTCTGAACGACCGGGCGTTCTGGGACTCGCCCATACCTGCGGGAGCTCGAGCCCCCCCGCAGGCGCTACCTCGAGGCCGACTCTGCGCCCCTCGAGCCCTAACTGCTCTCACGCTATTGGAGGACAGGTACCCAAAGACCCGGAGGGACCTCGCCGCGCCCTGCACGTTCCGGGATGGGCGCTGTACAGCTTCCACCTCGCCACGCCTCACGCGTCCGCGCCCGGGATGGAGGCCACGCCCCAAGGACGCCTCACAGCAACGCCCACGTCGGCTACAATGTCTTCGACAAGACAGGTTCCTACCCTACTTCGTATTGGCACCGTATGCCCCGACACTTGTAAACCCTTGTGTAATCTGGCCTCCCCTTGCTCTATAAAAGGGGACACCAGGGCCCTCATTCGGACGGTTACGAACACGTTAGAACGCCATACACCCACACACTCAGGTCCGAACTCCGGTCCACGCTCACCAAGCTTGTATTCGCCCCTGTACAAGCACTTAGGTGCAAGTAATACAAAAACATCCTCCCCCTGGACGTAGGGCCTTCTTTGCCCGACCAGGATAAATCCTTGTTCATCTTGCATCACCATCCAGGAAGAGAGCACGCGATCATATTACTCGTTGGTGTCATACCCCCGTTTTCGAAACACCGACACATAGCACTCACACAAAGATTTCTCAAGTCCACAACCACTAAGATAGATTATATTACAAGATAAGGATCATGTCTCATCACAAAAGATGTCTCTGCCATCGGATACACAAAAGAACTCATACATAGCTCATGATATTACAATAAAGCTCAAACTCTGATAACTAACCACTGCATTACAAAACTCCAGATACAAGATACTAACTGATAGCATGAGTCTGGAAGCTCTAGCTCTAATCAACTATCTCTCCTCCTTTGTCATCTATCTCCAAAAAGGTAACGTGAAGCTCACAGATGACACAAAGAGGGCTTGCAGGCGAAGCTGTCACTCGTCGTCGTCCGGCTGCCGAGAGCTCTGTCCTGGATCAGGGTAGCCGTAGGTACCACCAAGAAAGCTGTCCCACACGTCTGAAGCAAACTCCTCAGCTGAGCTAGGACGAAGTAGGGGTCTGTGGAGAACCTGGGAGCTGAAGGAAGAGTGTCATGGGGCTGCTGCTCAGCCTCTACTCCCTGCCTCTGACTCTGCTGCTCTGTCTCTGCTCCCTGTCTCTGACGCACTGAAAGGTCGTCAAACTCCTCTCATACCTCTGCTGCTGCTGCTCAAACGTCTCAGGCTTTGCTCAGTCTCGTCATCTGACGGTGGGGACCTCGGGGCTGAAACCTGTAGTGCTCGTGAAGCATCTTCAGCGTCCTCGAGTTCTCTCTCCTAGCCTGCCTCTCACGGTGCTGCTGAGCTTGATCACATTGACGTCCTGCACACGCCGAGAATACTGCTAGAAACCTTGCGCAAGAGAGAGCGCTGCCTGCCACGTCCCTGAGAGGTGAGTGTGAACGAGTGTGTGGCTGTGGCGAGCCTGCTCCAGCTGCTCCTCCCGCTGCTCTGCAACTGGTCCTCTGGCTGTGGCTCTGCTGCTGCTGGAACTCCCCTAGTCCAGGTGGAGGAATAGGAGACTCAAGAAGATCTGCCTGGAACCTCAAGGGCCTGTGTGAGTGATCATAGGTGAAAGTGGCACCAATCTGCTGCTCAATCATATGCTGAATATAAGGTGCAAATCCACATCCTTGAGTGGCCTCTCTCCCACTCTCTTGATCTCATACCAGATGAAATCAAAGATACTGAAAGGCTGTGCTCCTGGTGCTAACCTGTGCAGGAGGTTCCTCGTGTAATCTGCAAGTGTCCCTATGTCTCCTGACTTGCAATCATAGTGGCCCTGAGCATCCTGTTGAGATAGCCATAGGTAGGGTGAATGCCTCTCACTTCCCTACAGCCCCAAACTGCGTAGAGTAGGTGGAGGTGGTGACTAGGTACACTGTTCCCAAGCTGCTGGAGGAAGCAACCTCATCGTGAATACAAGCTCTCTGAAGATCCTCCTCAACAAAGCCAAGATACCCTGCAAACTCCCTATAAGACACGGAGTACCAGACACCCTCAGTCATCCAGTTCATGCACTTCTCATCAATCTCATCAGACTCCTCAACATATAGGGTGGCATAGAACTGGGCTACCACCTCATCACACCAATCATGCTGAAACTCCAGAATACGGTAGAGGCCTGTCTGCTGGCAAATAGCAATAGCATGCTCAACTGAAGGACGGTGATGATCTCTAGCATGCTGCCAATCAACGTACTGAGCTCTATGATCACTGGGTTTCTGGTCAGAAGCACCTTCTCATAATAGTCAATGTGAAACAATGTTGAAACCTGTAGTCATAGATGTTCCTCTCCTGTCCCCTGGGGTCTCTCCTCCGCTCTCTCTGGGCCTTCTGTGTACCACCGACTCCCGATAGTCCACACGAGCCACCCAAGCAGGAATCAGGGCGCAGGACGTATCTCAAGAGCCCCAAAGTGCAAACCCTCCTGCTGCTGCTGAGGTGCATCTTCTTCCTCTTCCTCTTCTTCTTCTTCCTCTCCTTCTTCTTTCTTCAATCTCTTCTTCCACTTCTTCCTCTTCCTCTTCTTCCTCTATGTCATCATGAGCTGCAAACTGATAAGGAGCTCTAGAAGCACCTCCCCTCGGAGGTCTAGTGGAGCCACGACCACTACCCTCCCACTGCCACTGCTGCCTCCAACTGACAAGCCGGGGTGAGAATCTTGCCTCCTCTTCTTCTGCCTTTCCCTTGCTGGATCATGTCTCGTCTTGGTTCGAGGTTCGACTCTGTCACTCATAGCTGCTGCCCTGTGACAAACAATCCACAAGATGTCTCAAAGCATATTCATAGGATTTGTCAAAAGTAGTTGAATTAATAGAGATACAATTAAATGCCTCATGAATTGCAAGCACCTAGATCCAAACCGATCACTAGGTTTACACACAATTATAGACATCTAATAATACCCCTAACATCAACTAGAGAGGGCCTGAATCGAGAAAAATAGAAAGTTTTCTGTTCTGCTGGGAAAACCCGGACATGTCCGGTCTCATACCGGACATGTCCGGTATGGACGTTCACAGCACCCCCTTCCTAGGGTTCCTCGGTCACCACCAATTCAAACCAATCCATCTCAAACTTGATACATTGCTTCTATCTGACCATGAATCCAACATCTTGACCGAAGGAATTTGAGAATGATTTAGCGATGAATAGATCGGACAAGTCCGGGATTTGAAATACCTTGGGATGAGAGGGAACGAGGGAAAACTTCAAATCCACACCGGCACTTGCTTTTGATGGAATCCTTCTCCAAATCCTTCTCCCTCTCTCACTTTTCCAAGGTGGATCTCTAGGTCGCGAAGAGGAGAGCTTCGGCCCCTTGCTTGGCCGGTTTGGGAAACAGAAGTGAGGGAGAGAAAGGGAGCCCGAAGGGGTACGCTGCCCTTATGTCCCCCGCTCATACCGGACAAGTCCGGTATTTACGGGTTTAGTCCAGAAGCTTTCTGCTTATACCGGACATGTCCGGTATGGATATCGGACAAGTCCGATATTAGCAGATTATGTCCAACAGCTCCAGATTTGCTTCTTTTTCATCCAAAACCCCTTTCTTTCCTCGAACCGGTAATCCATCATATTTTATTCTCTTCTCTTCATATGATTCACAAGAGTACTTGTGTCCAAATCTCAAGTTTTCTTTTTCTCTATGTTTTCCATGGTTTTCAACACACTAAAGATTAGTAGAACCTTATGTCCATGATTCGTTTTGACAAAGGATTATCAAGGAATATAATTTACTTTAGAGATATAGGACTTGAGAGAGGAGCCATGCCACTTGTAATTAGTCATCAAACAATCAAGTAGAACAATAATTACAAGTGTCATGGATTGTCAGACCAAAGACCAAGAGTCAAATATTTTCACAAAACACACTTCCTACTCATGCTAGTAAGGAATTTGGAAATATCTATCCTATCACACTCAAGTGCACATGCTAGCATATTATGGCCTATATGCACTTTCAATGCTATATTAAAACATACCTTTGCCTTGAGCCCATAAATCCACTAAGCGTAATCATGACATGGTGATGATTTTGTTGACCTTATTGCCAATAGTCATGTCTTCATCGAGAAGTCAACTTGATCAAGATGAACTACAACATATGCTAGATAAACCTTATTAGCTCATAAAAGGCACAAAGTTGAAATTGAGCTCCCCCTCAATTAGTGCTTCAAGTATTTGAATTCCTTTCCAAGCACTTTCATTCCATTAAGAATGTGAGAGTCAAAGTTCAACTTCGGCCAACACAAAGTAATTTTCCATATATGAAGAGAGTAAATTCTAAGCACAAATCACTTGAGACACAACGACATGTGAGATCTAAGTTAAGACAATAAGCATAGATTACCAACGGGTCAACCACATAAGCAAGTATGATGAAAATAGGTTGATAGGTTGAGTTAGAAATAAGCTCAAATCTCATGTAGGCAATGATAGCAGCTCATTGCCATACCGGTCATGTTCGATAGGCATGACAGTGCAAAGAATGATTCAAAGATGTTTTTTTTATAACCAACTTTTCACAAATAAATCAAATATGAACATGTGAGCATAAGTGGTGAAATGATGGCTATCCTACCAAGTTTGGTGCTCTAAGTCATGATGAAGATGAAGAGATAGATAAGACAGACTTAGATTACCAGCGGTCAACCATATAAGCAAGTATGATGAAAATAGGTTGATAGATTGAGTTATAATTTCAAATTGACTTGCTCAACCACCCTGAATGCACATACTAGCATTATGAATCCTATATGCACTTACATAGCATGTATGTAAACACATACCTTGGCCTTGAGCTCACATTTGTTCCACTAAGAGTAACCATGGCATAATCATCTTCGTGTTGACTTGACTTGTCAAGTGATCATGCCTTTGTCAAAGTGATCTCCATTTTTATTCATAGAACTATCACATCACTTAGAGGTAATTGTTAGATCACCATGGTTCAAGGTAGAAACTAAGCTCCCCTTTACAAAGTGCTCAAGTTTTTGAATTACTGTGAAAGCACTTTACTTTTTCTTAAGAAAATGAGAATGCTTTTCCACCTTGACCTAGACACATAATTTTGCCAAAATTGAATTAAGCCCAAGCAAAGCTTACAACACTCATGTTGATCAAATGTGCAGGTCTTTAGTTAGAGCATGGACTAGATCACAAGGATTTAGAAATCCTACTGAAATCAGGATGCTGTCTTTTCCTGGTCATACCGGACATGTCCGGTAGACATACCGGACAAGTCCGGTATGAAAAGACTTCGTCAAAATCTTCGTACTGAGTCACTGGTTCTGTCAGAGTGAATATCCCATACTGAGACATGTCTGGTAATGATACCGGACAAGTCCGGTATTTGCAAAACAGAACCATAAAACAGCCATTTCTGAGATTTCCTTTTGACTCTAGTTTATTTCGCTTTCCTGCACTTCATCTAGATAATGCTCTGCTAGAGAGCCATTAAGCATCGAATGACAATATCATAAGATAATTAAATTCATTTGATTACTAGTTTTAGGCACTTATCAACAATGGTGGAGATGAGTAAAAGTGAAATCAATCATTACATAATCTTCGGGTCAACCATATAGAATAGTATTAACACATAGTTGATAGTTTGAGTTGAGATGTCATTTTGCTTTCTCAAACACCCCGAGGCCTACATCTCACCATTGGTACCTACATCAACATCCTAAGCACATTTTGGTACCCAACTTTTGTTGGGTCCTTCAAAGTTAGTCAACAAGTGCTTAGGCACCCAAGTGGCCTTAGAGCTAGTATGCGGTGAACACATCACCTTACTAGTGCTAAGTCCCTTTGTGACCTTCCTAAGCATCTTATCATTTGCAAATGTGTTCGGCTTAGGAAACATACCATTTGGGCAATCATAGCTTAGATCCCCTTTCTCCTACAAGCATAGCAAATACGCCCATTGTTTGCTCTTTGCTTGTTTTGCTTGTTGGGACATGCATCAACCATATGTCCCGGCTCGTTGCATGCATAGCATCTTCTTGTTGCAACTTGAGCCATCTTCCTTGCCTCTTTGTATGTGGGGCAACTCTTGGTGAGGTGACCCAACTTGTTGCATTTGAGGCAAGGACTTGTTGCATCATTCTTCATTTGCTTGGCCGATTTGGTTGATGCCTTTGTGTTCGGCCGCTTCACATTTGTCGGCCCAAGTCTTGTGTGGACACTTAGCCCCTCATGTCCATACAATCCGCAACCATAGCATAATCTCTTCTTTTGTTTCTTGCCCTTGGTTGCTTTCTCATGACTTGAGGATTACTAGATTGTTGGATTTTGGAGAAGCAAGGTTTGAACCCTTCTCAAGCTTCTTTACCATGATATCACGGTTATCTTGAGAAGGTTGTGCTTTCTCCTCATCCTTCAATCTAATCACATCCTTCTTTAGATTTCCCACTTCTTCGATGAGCCTAGCATTTTCTTTAAGAGTTTGCTCAATCGAAGATTGGCTTGCTTGAGAGGCACACTCATTAGCACAAATAACATTTAATTGAGATGGTGCACTAGTGAGTGTAGTAGTGTGAGGTTGAGAAGATTTACCATAGCAACAACAACCTCATGTGCAATCTCAAGCATGGCATTTGATTCCACTAGCTTCTCATGTGAGCACTTATGGTGAAGTCCTCTTGTAGGAACTTGTGCTCATATGAGGAGATCACTCATTTTTGCCTTAAGCATGTAGTTCTCCTTCTCTAGCCTTTCCACATTAGTAGAGAGTTGGTAGCTAAGGCATGCTCAATTGACAATTTTTCATACCTTTCTTCTAATGCCTTTAGCTCTTCTAATTTGGAGATGAGAACTCTTCTTGATTTTGAAGGGATTGCTCTTGTTCATCCACCTCCTTTTCTAGCTCATCATTTTTCTTCAGCAAGTTGACGAACAAGAGCTTATCTTCATACTTGAGATAATCAAAGCGATTCATCATCCTCATCGCTCTCTACTTGATTATCTCTTGATGCCTTCTCCTTGATCTCACCAAGAATCTTCTCTTGATATTTCTTGGTTGCTTTCTTCTTGTTCTTCTTGGCCATGAGACACAAGATGAGTATCATGAGCTACTGAGGTTGACTCATCACTTGGTCGCCACCGGCATGAGAGTCGTTGCTGTCTGCTGCTAGCTCCCTGTCTGCTGGGCTGATACCGGACATGTCTGTCCGTATGGACAGACAGGGTCCAGAGCACAGCAGCCAGCACCTCTCGATCTGGCTCGTCTTCCTTGAGGCTTCCTGAGGCTTCCTCACATGATGATGACTCAATGGACTTCATTTCCATTGAACACAATCATATGCTTCATCACATTTGGACTTCCATACAAATGGGCAAGTCTAGTCCAAATGACATGAGCACTCTCCGGTGGAGAATCTCCATTGTAAATAGCCTCCTTAAGAACCTCTGCACTCAATGAGTTCAACATGATCCAAACCGCATGAGCATTGAGTTGCACACATATCTCTTCCTCTTTTGTCAAGTTCTTATAGTTGCTCCAATCAACTATAGAAAGAGATATGCTCGCATCCACAATATGCTCAATAATGGGGCTAATAGCCCGAAATGCATTGAGTACATAAGATGACCAAGATAGAAAGTTTGAACCATCATTTTGGAGAAGCACCACGTTTGTCTCCATAGACGAATCCATCGGTCTCACAAGCGGTGAAGCTCAAACGTGAGTCCAAGCTCCGATACCAATTGAAAGGACCTAAGGTGTCGCCTAGAGGGGGGTGAATAGGCTTTATTGAAAATTTTACAACTTATAATGCGGAAGCAATTAGTATGCGAGTTTCCAATTACTTGGAAACTCCCAATCGGAGTATAAACAACCCTCAAGAGACAAACACAAAGTATTTGACTAGAAATTAATCACCTAGAAGGCAATACCCTGCACCACAAAGATTAGCTCAAGAATTAAACAAATTGGGCGCAGTCAGTAAATACCGGACATGTCCGTATCAATACCGGACAAGTCGGTATGCACGGGTTGTGCGGGACTGCTCCTTTTCTTCTCCAATTTCTCACACAACCTGCAATCGCTATGTATGATGTATATATAGAACTGATTGCTTGCAACAACAACTAGCACACAAAGATAACAAATAGCCGAAGTAAAGCACAAAGGAATGACACGGTATTTGTTTCACCGAAGTTCGGCACCCCCTCGGGTCCTACTCTCCGTTGAGCCGGCTGCGAGCTACCACAAAGGTGGGCTCTAGAGGACACCACGGGTCACTCTAGCCGCGGTCTATTTCACCCGCAATGCTCCTTCCACTAGTTGATCTCTTTGAGGAGAGATCGAACCTTTACAAACTTTCCGAGGCACTTCACAAAATCTCTTGGGTGCTCAACGGCAATGCCTAACCGTCTAGGACCGTAGAGTCCAAGAGTACGAATCGCACAATAAGATCGACGATTTGCCCAGTGCTCAAGAGGTGGCTTGCTCTCTAATTTTGAATCTCTCTCAACCCACAAATGGATTTGGCAATTAGAGGACAATCACTCACTAAGAGAGGGTTGGAAAGTGTTTTGAAAGGCTTAGAATGAGTGTGGGAACCAGTAGGATCAACAGCCTCCAAAGGTGGAGGCTTGGGGGTATTTATAAGCCCACATTCGAAACTAGACGTTTTCTAGCCGTTGGCTGAGTCAGCTCATACCGGACATGTCCGGTATGCATACCGGACATGTCCGGTATGACTTTGCTACGAGAGAAACACACTGAACAGGCCAACTATCAAACTTTCCGAATGAGCCCGGTAGTACCGACCATAAGGTCGGTAGTACCGCTAGTTACCACAGGGTTTTCGCAACCTCTCTGAGTTGGACCAATTTTGGCCTACCAGTAGTACCGCTATAACTTCGGTAGTACCGGTCGGTAGTACCGACCCAGGGGGCGTTAGAACCGCTCATCACAAAGATACTGTTAGCCACCAAACCGCAAATACCGGACATGTCCGGTATGACTTCACTGCGCGTGAAATACCATTACACCAACCATCTTTTCAAACCCTTAAAGGATCTCGGTAGTACCGACCCCCGAGGTCGGTAGTACCGCCAGTTAGAGGTTTTTACAACCTCTCTGTGTTGGGCCAAATTTGGCCTACCGGTAGTACCGCTATTACTCCGTAGTACCTGTCGGTCGTACCGACGCAAGAGTCGGTAGTACCGCCCGTACACAGGCTGCGAGACAGAACTCCGCAAATACCGGACATGCTCCGGTATGCATACCGGACATGTCCGTTATGGACCTCCTTCACCAGGTTCATCACTAGGCCAGAAGGATGGCCGCACTGCTGTGGGCTCATACCGGACATGTCCGGTCATACCGGACATGTCCGGTATGGACAGACAGTGCAGCAAAAGCTGAAAGTTAGCTCTAGCTCTCTCATGTCCTCACTTAGGTTGGTTTGAGCACTTATGAAGATCATCTACTATATGTTGCATCCCTCTTAATAGTATGGCTTTCCTATTTACTCAAGATAAATTGAAATACGAATTTTAAACCTCTTGAGTTGATCCCCATTTGAACCAAAGCCGCTTGACTTCATTTTCCATATTGAGAGGAATGGTTGACATGTTTAGAAGTAGATATTCCTCGAGCATAGCCATCTTGAACATGTGACTTGACCCTATGCAAGTGATATAATGAAGTTCCAAATGTGCCAAGTCACTCCAATCAATATTGTTGCTAGGAATGTTGATTCTCCACTAGATGCGATTCAAGCTTGATTGATCCTTCGACTAAATGCAAGTACTTTCTTCTTCACTCTAGCTAGGTTCTTCGGCCGCCAAGCCGTCGCTTGCCCTTCACCCTTGCTTAGTAACCTCAAGACTCTTTCCTTGCTATCTTCACCATTTCAAGCCATTCAACCATGCTTCATTTTGAATCCTTTCTTAGCAATCATAAATGAACTATGATTATCCACAATACGATAACCCTTTATATCAATCATTCTCATTGTTGTTTTGTGCTTGTGACATGATCTTCATACAACAATCCATCATTTTGGCTTTGCATTACATTTCAAGTACATAGTGAGATAATCATTTCCCTGTGTCACTTAGCAAACATATTAGATCGTTAATCAACATTGTGTCATCAAATCATCCAAATCACACTTAAGTGCAACATGCACTTTCACATGTCACCCATGAACTTGCTTGTCCTGTTGTCCGTTGTTGTTGTTGTTCCTCTTTTTTGCCAAAGGAGCCACCAGTGACCAAATATGAAGAACACCACCCTAATATCCCTAGAGCAGGCCACTGAAACAAATCTTTTTTCGCCTGTTGATGTTAGCCTGTTGAAATTTGAGGTGCATGTGCTTCATATCAGTTTCATTGGTGTCATCAAGTCGTGTGATCGAGACATGCCACTTAGGATGACAATCTAAAGTGGCATGTTTCGTCACTCGATTTCATGCCACCTATGAGTTTTTGTTTGTAGTTTTAATTGAAAACTAGATGATGCACCAAGGATATTTCATTAGAATCAGAACTGAGGTCTTTTTCATGTCATCATCACTTCCGAAGGTTCCCAAAGGAACCATACAACTGCTCTGCAACAATTGGGTCTGAGACTCCAAGTTGATGCAGCAGTTCATGTCCTTCAGAGGCCCTGGATGTCATGTGTACTATTGCTTCTCATTCTTTGCCAGTGATGTCATTTTACATGTCATGAAAACACTTATCCATGTTGGACTGAGGCTAATTGTCTTCTTGCAGACAAATGGATCCTACTATGTCATTTTCAGTGGAGAAATGCTGCATTTACCTAACTGGGCTGAGTTCAGCAAGTACATCCTTGGTCACAGTGTGTTTCCCCAAAAAGTTTAACAGCCCATGACAAAGTTGTTCAAGCTTTGATGGAATACAGGAGGGGTGATCACTCATCCCCTCAATCAAGAGTTGTTGTCCCCTATATTCCTCCACTTTCTGATACCCTGATCACCCCATCTCCTGTTGTTCCAATGAGTCCAGAAGCTGGTGAAGGTGGTTGCTGGAAGAAGGTGTT
This sequence comes from Coix lacryma-jobi var. lacryma-jobi, assembly GCA_009763385.1. NCBI lineage: Eukaryota > Viridiplantae > Streptophyta > Magnoliopsida > Poales > Poaceae > Coix > Coix lacryma-jobi. Next base: position 142,553,840 of record CM019826.1, read on the forward strand.
AATCACCTCTGTTGTTCTCCTGGTCTATGGTTGCTGGTTGCACAGGGGTAACAAGGGCACCTTTGACTGTCCAACCTTGACCTATGACTAACTTATGGATGACCTGCTGTTATCCTTGCTGTTAGATGACGAGCTGTTATCCTAGATGTTGTGTGATGCTGATTGTTGTTCCTTGATCAGCCAGTTCTTGATACAATGCTGTTAAATTATGGGATTTATGAGGCCGATGATGATGAATTCTTGTTAATCCTGAGGCCATTGTTGTACAATTGTTATCAAATTTAACTGTTGACACCTCCATCTTGTTTTATATTGTCTGTTTCTACTTGATGCTTCTTCATGGCTGGGTCATGGCAGTTGGTGGTGGTTGCCGGCCGGCCTGGGATCTAGAACACGATCTCGGCCCGACAGTTGCTGGTAGTTGGCCTCTGGCCAGGCCCAAAGCTGAGAATCAAACACAACCTAGCCTTCAGCCAGGCTCGTGTGGGCTCAGCACCAAACATGGTGCCTTGCAGCCCGGGGGCCTGGCTCTGGCTGGACTGAGCCTGGACGCTGGGGCTGGCTCTCCAGCTGCAGTGCAGCAAACACGCCCTCACTCATGGTAAACACCTCCTGTAAGTAAAATTGATATCTAGCGTCAGATGTAAAATCGAAACAGATCTAAGGGAGAAGATCTTAGGTGGGTAAGTATTTAGAGCTATTTTATAATTCTTCCGCTCTTTTTTAGTATAGATAGATAGAATAGATAGATAAAAACGCGTACAGTAAGTCTTTTACGTGATCCAGACAAAAAAAAATCCTATCCCACACGACCCCACAGTTTTTTTTTTGCGAGTACACGACCCCACAGCTATGCCATCATCGTATCGTCAGCTTTGTTTGTCTACAGAGAGTGAATACAGTATACTGGTATCTAATCGTTGAAATAAACAACTGGGCACAGAGCGCTGGATTCTCGAAGATTAGTCCAACCGACAGGCCAGGAAATCAGCAAAAATGCAGTTGCTGTTCGATTTGATATCTTCGTATGAGTACGTACCGTATATGATTTCGTCGTAGAGTCTACTCCTAGAGGTTTTTTTTTTCAGGCTGCTGAAAGTGGTGACGGTACTGGAGAAGAGAAAAAGAAAAGGCAGCTAAATCGAAGGTGCCCCCAGCTCATTTTATTTTAATAATAACTAAATTGAAACGAGTACTCGTTTAATTAGGATCAGGATCATCCGATCCAAATGAACATCGTATTCAGCATTAATTAACTTTTCTCCTCTTATTATACTACGTAGTATATCCAAAAACGTGTCAACCGGACGTGTTAAAAAAACATCAAATAAACCGAGCAGCCGCATCCTAAGACCTTGTTTGGATGCGCATGTATCTACCTCAAACCACACGGATTGGAGTGTAACTTAGTTAAAATACACTTCAACACATGTGGATTTAGCTAAATAAATGTGCATCCAAACAAGCCCTCGTACCGGTGGTTATCCGATACAAGACGGGAGAGAAATCACAATGGGAGCTGCAGGGTCTTGATGTTTCGTTTGTTTGTTTTCACCTCCATCTCTTGTCTACGTATTGTACGTACTTGTTTAATTAAGGTCCACGCATGCGTGGCCAGTGGCCACTATCATCCGCGCACCTGTGCCCGCCGGGTCAGACAGTGTTTGGATGGCGCCCTCGCCTGGGCTTGCCTGCCAGGCAAGTGATCCTAGCCCCAGGCGATCGAAATCGAACGCTTGGGGTCGCTGCCTGGGGTGGGAGCTGCCTGGGAGGCAGCATCCAAACACGCCGATCATGGATGGTTAGTGTAACACACACGCCGGGAGCATGCGGTGATCAGTGCAACACACGTACGGTGATCATGGATGGATGGATCGGTTCGCTGCTGGGTCGATGAGGACCTCCGGTCGCAGGGCGTCGTCGCTATCCTATTCCTATCCACTGACGACTGACCGTGCCGCCCCTTCTCATCTGCCATCTCTCTCGTGCAAAGCGTGCGGGTGCGGGTGCGGCAGCGGAAAGAAAGCGATCCGGTCGGTGGTCCCACGCCGGCGGCACGGCAAATCGCAGTCGCGGGCAGGAGGACGAACGGAGATGCGGCACGGGGAAGTCCGGGGGGACATGCTCCCGACAGCCCGGTACGGCCACGCGCGCCACGCTTTATCGCCTGTCCCCTAGCTCCTAGTCTCCTACCCGGTCCCCTTCTCTCCCCTTCCCGCTCCCGGGTTACGTTACGCGACGGGCGCAGACCCCCCGGGTCAAGCACGCCACCAGCGGCCGCGCCGGCCGTCGTGGCGCGGTTGAGGAGCAGGCCTGACTGACTGCATTCACGTCCTGTAAATAGAACTGAAGTACTAGACTATCCGCACTCATGTTCCTTTATTTTCTTCCTCTATACTGTCTGGTCATTAAGATTTTCTCCTTTATACTCATTTATCCTGCATCCATCTATCCTCTATATCATCATCTATCCATTGTGGGCCCACTTGTCATATTATCTAAATATATCCATGAGAGATCTAGTTTTGAAGAATTAATTGCAACGAATTCAATGATGCAATCGGAATTTGAGCATTTTTTAGTTGTTAAAATAATGGGGCCCGCCACCTACCCCTCTCTCTCCTACGCATGCTTACTCTCCGAGCCTGGTACCGGAAGGACTGTATGCCGCTCAAAATAGCGGGCAAAGTTGACATCCAGTATGTTTTACAGTACCCAGTGCAGCTACTTTCTCCTCTATACCTCTCTGCAGGATCATTTTACAGTTGCCGGTGCAGGTAGTCTTACGTAACGATAAAAACCGCTGCAGTGGTTGTATATGGTACGCTATACAACAGCATGGCCGAATTGTCCCTCATATCTAGCGTCTTGCACGGACTACGTTATCAGGGGGCACCGGCAGCGCTGCCATGCGCGCACGGTATGCGAAAGTGGGAGGAGAGAGAATGTAGCAACAGGTCTCACTGATTCAACTAACTAAAAAAAATATTATAACTCACAAACTAAAAATCTAAATTAATTTTCGATTGCACCATTAAATTTATTTCAATAAATTCTTCAAAATAATATATCACATGGATATATTTTAATAAAATTTGTAAAAGATGATAAGCGGGGGCCGTTGTTGAGAGTTAGTATAGAGTATGCGATATAGAGGATGAATGAGTGTGGAAAAAAATAATATAGAGCAGAAAATCTCAATAACAAGGACGAAATATTTTCTTTTAAAGGATGAATATAGAGCACTGAGCGGAGCGGGCAGTACGCATGCTGGCCCACAGCCCCTCACACGAGGACCGGACCCTACGTGTCGCCGCAATCCGACTAGTCGTCGTCCACGGATTAAGGGCGTGTTTGGATGCTGCCTCCCAGGCAGCTCCCACCCCAGGGAGCGACCCCAGGCGTTCGATTTCGATCGCCTGGGGCCAGGCGTTCGATTTCGATCGCCTCGGGCTGGGATCACTCGCCTGGCAGGCAAGCCCAGGCGAGGGCGCCATCCAAACACGCCCTAAACCTGGCCGGATGACCGCCGCACCACCAGCCTGCCCACACCTAACCACCGGACACCTTCTCCTCCCGTCTGCCTGCTCCCGGTCCCTCCCGTCTCGCCGCCGCACCCGTTCAATTCACCGACGGAAAGAGAAGCGGCCGCCCCACAGCCACACGCACGCGACCGAACTACGGAGTAGTAGAGTAATCAATCAGGCAAAGCCCAACCTCCCCGCCAGCCATGTCGGAAGGCGGCCCGGCGCGGAGCTCCACGGAGTCGTCCTCCGCGGCGTCCTCGGGGCTCGACTTCGAGGACCCCGCCCTCACGCTCACGCTCACGCTGTGCCTCCCGGGCAGCTCCGACCACGACCGCAAGCGCGCCGCTTCCACCTCCACCTCCGACCCCGCCGCCCGCCTCTCCCCGCGGGCCTCCGCCTCCGAGTCCGACGCTCCGCCCGCCCCCAAGTACGCACGCACGCTCGCTCGCTCGTGGTGGCGGCGGTTCGTTGATTTTGGGGGGTCGGTTTAATTTGGGTATGATTTGTTGGTTGGTTGGTGACGAACGAAGGGCGCAGGTGGTGGGGTGGCCGCCGGTGAGCCGGCACCGGCGCAACGCGCTCCCTAGTGGCAGGGGAAAGTTCGTCAAGGTGGCCGTGGCCGGCGCGCCGTACCAGCGCAAGGTGGACCTCGAGGCCTACGCGGGCTACGACCAGCTGCTCGCCGCGCTCCAGGACAAGTTCACCTCCCACTTCACCGTCCGCCGTGAGTGTGCATCGTCGTCGTCGTCGGGACTTTTCTGCTGTTACTGCTGCTGCCGCGCCTTGTGTCGTTCCTTGTTGCCTCATCGTGAGCATGACGGATGATGGGTACTCATGGATGGATATATGTGCAGGCCGGGCGGGGAGCGAAGAGATGGCGCTCGTCGACGTCGTCAGCGGGGCAGAGTACGTGCCCACGTACGAGGACAAGGACGCCGACTGGATGCTCGTCGGGGACGTCCCCTGGAGGTCAGTTTTCACTCCGCTGCCTTCCTCGCTGTTATCACATCTGGCTGGCGCTGCAATCATATAGCCCCTCCGTCTCTTTTTAATTATCGTCCGGAAAACGTGTCTGTGAAGGAAACACGAATTTCTAGAGACAGTTATTTAGGCCAATCTCAATGGTGAGTTTTATTTTGGTGTTTCCAAGACTGCCATGTCATATGAAAGAAAATGAAACTTGAATGAAACTCCCCATTGAGAGTGAGACTTTCATTCTAAAGTTTCATAGACATTAAATTAAATTTCATGACTCATAGAGAGTTGGTATTCGTGCCAAGAGAGTTTCATCTCTCTCTTCTTAAATGCATTGTTATGTCATCGAAAACGCTTATGTGACACCATATTTAATACCAATGAAACTTCCATCGAAATTGGCCTTAGGGACGGAGGGAGTAATATCGTTTAAAAATCATGACAACTCATAATTAGGTTCACGGATTGACACACTACGTGTTGGATCAGAGTGCGATGACATGTCAAATCTGAAAATTCATAGGTTTTTGGTGCCTTGGTCGGTGTCAGCATGGTAAATAGGGATTAATCCCCTCAATTGTGGATATTTTGATTGTTTGTGGGCAAAATGTTTCACTGCTTGTCTGCTTGCTAGGGAGTCATGATATGGGGCATGTTTTCCACTGCTACAAGATATCACTTGGGTTATTGGTTGGATCTTACCAGTATTTGTTCGTCTTGATCCATAAACATAAACTGTAGAATTTAGCATTCTTTCCTTGTAGTTTTATTTTCCTTGTGGATCTTGGAGCCTCTTGGGATGCATCTTTAGAATCCAAGCCTCAAAGTATCCGAGATGAAACTATTGGCAGCGTGATCAGTCCTGTAATAAATCCAGAATAGTCTATACCCTATTCCACTGGCATATAAGTGCGTTCCCCTGAACCTGATAGCCTAATAACGGCAGAAACAAGTACTGTAAACAGCAGGTAGAAAATGTAATGGCACCCACAGTGTATGGACACGGTGCCGATCCTATGAATAGGTCTCATTGTGATAAGATGTCATCTGTTATTTCCTCCACAATGTATAGAAACGGGTCAAACTGGACACGAGAGAGAATAAGAGAGGGAGGCAAGAGGCAAAGCATAGTGTTTATTTTCTTGGAACTGGGTTCCATATGAAGACCAATGTCTATAGAATCGGGTTCACAGTGGATAGACCCTGGTGCTATCCCGGCATTTATTGTATACACACGCCTTAGACCCTCCCACTGCGGACGCTCTTAGTTACTCCCTCCGTCCTAAGATATAAGGCGCGATTTGACTTGACACGGTCTTCAAAAATATATTTTGACCTATAATTTTTCTTATAATATATAATTTATAGAAATAAAAGTTGGATCATTAGAAAGTATTTCTAAATACAAATATAATAGAATTACTTTTGTAGTATAAGCTTTTCATATGATTAGATTAATTCTTAGTCAAAGATAAGAAAGTTTGAATTTTGAAATACGTGTGCGACTTATATCTTGGGACGGAGGGAGTACTAGTTTGTGTTCTAAATGCAATCTGCTTCCCTTTGTTTGATGAGACTGAGCTTCAAACATCTGTCTAACTCAATGTAATCAGCATTCTAAGGGTGGGCAGACATGGGAATCTGTTTGCAGACAGCTAACAATTTGGGCTGGTGCTCCCATTTGAATTTTTTTATCCAGTGGCTGCCATTGGCCTAATGATAGGAGTTCGCTTGCTGATTATTTTGCATCATATGCTTTGCTTACATAAGTAGGCTCAACAGACTTTCCTTTTCTTATTTCTTAAGTAACTGACTTGTTGAATAGCTTCGATGTGTTTGTCTCACCACAATTTGAACAGCATGCGCATAGATATAAAAAGAAGGAATCAAGTTGATTGAAACTGCTTTGGATGAGGTTGCACTGCATGCTTGTTTTTGGTATAACCTTTTGGGTTAACGCTAACATTGATCGTTTTGTTTGTTTGTACTCACATTTCTTTTGCTTTTCATAAATATATTGTGACAAACATGAGATTCCAGCTAGGTGTTACTACTTGCATAGGTACAGGAGATCAGATTCCTGTCTAGGGAGTTGGAGCATGCGTCAAACCTCCCTCCGTTCCTAATTAACTGTTGCCGTTGGTGTACGTGCCACAAGTTTAACTTGATTTGTAGCAAATACATGTAACATTTGTATCTCCAAATAATTTTGTTAAAAAATAGATTCAAAGATCTTTCCAATGACACTAATTATGTCGGAAAAGCAAATTACAGATTCCGTCAGGAATTTATTTTATTAAGACTAATTAAGCCGACATTAGTACATGTTTATTGTAGCACATCATTGTCAAATCATGGACTAATTAGGCTTAAAAAATCGTCTGGCAAAGTTATCACAATCTGTGTAATTAGTTATTTTTAGTCTATATTTAATACTCTATGTATGTGTAGATTTCAGCAAACCAAAGCATCATGGAACATTGAGATGGCTTGAGGTTGAGGGATATGTTCTTATATTTTTTTTTTGGCAAAATATTCCCTCGAAGTTTGAGGCTTTGAGTCCTAAAAGTCATCCTAGATGCCTCGCAAAAGAAAAGGTCATCCTAGATAATTCTGACCTTGGTTCTTTCTGATTACAGAATGTTTGTGGAAACCTGCCAGCGTCTTCGTCTGATGAAAAGCTCTGAGGTGGTTACCTTAGGTTCGTACTTTCAATCTTCTGAACCTCGTTTTGCAGAGCTGTTATGGTGATTCACCACCACATAATTGTCTCCAGCAGTTTTTCTGGACGAGTCTAAGACCTTGTTTAGTTCCCCCAATTTCCCAAAATTTTCCATCACATCAACCATCACATCAATGTTCGGACGTATGCATGGAGCATTAAATGTAGGTAAAAAATAATAATTAATTGTACTTTTAGTATGTACATGCCGAGACGAATCTTTGGAGTCTACGTAGTTTATATTTGGACAAAGTTTGTCAAATAACAACGAAAACGCTACCGTGAAAATTTTGTAAAAATTTTGCATCTAAACAAGGCCTAAATATATACTCATCTCCTATTCTCTGCAGCACCGAGGGCTGCTGAATGAAGCATGGCCGCATTCTTTTGCTACAAACCGCTTCGAAGGGTAACGACCTCTTTTGCTTGCTTAGGCTCTTATCATGTGTCAGAGAGAAACGTGTACAGCCATCGACTTGTACTTTCGGTTTTGGTTTCAGCATGCTTTTGACTTTTTTGAGTTGAGAAAAGGTTGAGGAGCCTCGAGCCTGTAGCACCACCGGTTCCTGGTGTATATATTATAGTATAGTTGTCATATAGATGAGGTGAGGTGCAAGATGCTTATGCTTTTGAATATACACCCATATACAGTAGTATTATTTGCTCCAAGTCTTGTAATGGTTTTTGCTCCAAGTCTTGTGTCTTGGATGCTATAGTATTATGTATGGTCCGTTGTGTTGTTCTTGCCTCTACTTTCAGGCTGTTTGGCACGTTTTTCACTATTGGTCGACTCTGTTCGATATCTCAGTATAGAAGCCACACCTAACTTAGAGTGTGTGTGACACACACATTTACTAAGCTTATCGAAGGTGCGATGCACGGCACGGCCATGGTTCGTTGCACATACCACGCAGAATTCCAAGAGCACTTGCTGACAGAGCAAGGCAGTGACTCAGTGAGATAGAAGCTTGATCTACGATTGAGTATCTGAGCTGAAAGGAAGCTAATGCTACTAGTACTACTTTACTGTGTGTGCCTTGAAGTGCGTTGGCTCAAAAATGAAAATAGCAGTGCACTTGCTGGTAGGTTGCCAGCGTCGGCCACATCGTGTCGTGCCGGTGTAGCCTGTACATCGTGGTTGCCTCTACACATGCCGTGTGACTCGTGAGCTGCTGAAGCCTTTTAACTGTCAAGTTTGTTTTCTGCATAAACATGATCCACGGTGAGCTGCAGCTGTCAGAAACGACTGAAAACAGATTCCGTTCCGGTGCTGATGATCCACACAGTTTGGCATCACCGCTAAATCCGTCCAGTGTCACGAGTTTGACAACTCCAGCCGTCTGCACTTCCTTCCTTACCCACCACACTCACTTTTGGATGTCGTGTCCCTGTACCTCCCCTTGGCACGGAGCTATCCGCTCTCTCAATAATGTTGTACAGTTTCTTCTCTTCTGGTCCTGTCTTCCATCTCACTATTGGGTCGAGGCTTTGAACAAAAAACGCTGCGCTCTTCTATGCCTCATGAAACCCTATTTGGCTCACCAACATCATATGATCATGTGTGTAATTGTGTATTCGGTTGTCCATGTTACACCAACTTATTGTTATATATATGTTCCAAATTCAGTTGCATATTATATTGACCGACTTCTGACGGAGCGAAGCAGAGGCCCGTTACCGAAGGCTTGGGCCGGAGCGAAGCGGAGTCTGAAAGCCCATTCGATGCGACCCCGAGGACGCTTGGGGGGTGCGGGGGCGAGCCCCCGCGGAACGGTACATATACCCATCGTTAGGGTTTCACCTTGATCAGGGCCGGTCCTGAGTTTTTCGAGGCCTGGATCGAGAACTCGTACAAAGGCCCATATAGTTCACTTTCTAAAAATATTTATATACTCCCTCCATATCTCTTTTAGAGTTCGTTTTGGAAAAAGGTTTCGGTCAAACATTGGGAATATAAATCATGAATAACTTTTAAATTATTGAGTTTAGAAATGTAAAAATCATATAAATAAATTTATCTTAAAAAGTACTTTCATAAAAGTATATATATACCACTTTATAACAAATATTTTTAAAGAAATAAGTGGTCAAAGTTATGTTTTGGAGACCGTGTCGCTGTCCAAAACGAATTCTATTTGTGATACAGAGGGAGTATATTTCTCTCTGTATATACAACCTCACAAATATACATGAATTTAGATAATATTTGTTGCACTAAAAACTTATATAGAATATCTCAAAGCTCATAAAATGGACAGATGTAATAATAAATTACTTACTTGGCACTCGATATTATCTTAAACAATTTCTTCTAACATTTCGAGATGCAAAATCATTGATTATACTATTGATATCGATCTCATCCAATAACTGCTTCTCGATGCATAAAGTCGCTAAACCAAACACATGCGCATGCACTGCTTGTCGTATGCCTGTATTGGGCCATAGGAGCCCACATACATATACTCCCTCCGTCCTTAAATAAGTATCGTTCTCGCTTTTCGAGCAAAGCTGTCGACAATTATATATTAAAATATATTAATATTTATGTTAAGTAATTAGTATCATCAGAAAGATCTTTACATCTAGATTTTTAACAAAATTATTTGAAGATATAAATATTACACATATTTTCTACCAATTGAGTCAAACATGCGGCACGTACACCAACAACGACACTCATTTAAGGATGGAGGGAGTACATACTAGTACTAATACACTATATAGGGTAAGGTCTATGTCAATCCAAGGCCTAGTGCGATGGCACACTCCGCCCTACCCTAGGGCCGGCCCTGACCTTGCATTGATCACAATCTTGTAAGCCACCATACAGCATTGTAACCCGACTTTTGATAATAGTGAGGAGTGTTTGCTGGCTGGTTCCCGTGTTTTTTACCTTCCGCATTATGAGGGTTTTCCACGTGAAATCTTGTCTCTCTATGGTTTGATCTTGTGTTCTTCGTCGTTTGGATCGTCGTTATTCACAACACTTATCATCCATCGCTATTCATAAACTCGCTCCATGCTCTGCTTCGTGTGTATTTCTCGGCTATTCTTCTTATTATAAGGCATACCACTGCCTAGACACAGCCTTCAACAAGGTCATCGTCTCACGTCATATGATCTTCGACGAGTCCTCTTTTCCTTTTGCCGAGCAGAGCACTACACCCACCCCACTAGACTTTGAGTCCCTCAATACTTTCACTAATCCCGTTCTGGTGCCCATAGGTCTGACACGGTTTCTGCTACCTGCAGGATCCTCAGCACCGACTTCTACACCTCCTCTAGACATCTCGACTGCCACGTGCGGTCGGGTCTCCAGTAGTCGCTTCGCCCGCATTGCCACGTGTGGCGGTGTCCACCGGTGCTCCTTCGACTTCACCGGCTATCTCAACCATGTTTGCACAGCCACGCGGGGCTCCCTTGATGTTCGCCACACAACCACGCGCGGCTGCCTCAGCGTCCCCTGCACCGGCTCCCTCAACATCTGTCGACGACCACATGCGGCTACCTCGGTGTCCCCTACACCTGCTCCCTCGACGTTTGCCACACAACCATGTGTCGCCCCTGCATCGGTGTATTGTGCACCGGTCGTCATGTGTACATTTGACACCCTCGTCCTACCCCGACGTACCTTATCCCAGTTGTCACTCAGATGTACAGCCGCGCGTCCTCGCCTAGTGCTTCTGGTGCCTCCAGTGGTGCCATCGGTTGCTCATGCGCCTCTTCCCAAAGGCGTTGATGTCATCCACCTGTGGTCAATCAACACTCCATGACCACTCAGGCGAAGAGCGGCTTTCGAGTTCCTGTTGCATTTCAGATTGCACCATTGTCTCCGGTCGTGAAGACGTACCGGGCCGCACTTGTCGACCCCAATTGGCGAGCGACCATAATCAATGAACATGTTGCCCTTCTCCAGAACAATACTTGGAATCTTGTTTCACAACCTCTTGGCGTGAATGCCGTGAATGAGAAGTGGATTGCTCTTCAAGCACAAGTTATTGATGGTTCACTGGAGCGTTGTAAAGTTTGATGAGTCCTCTGCGACTTCACACAACACCCAAGTGTTGTCAAACCTGCCAACGTGCGGACTATGCTTGCTCTAGCTCTCTCCCGAAACTGGCCGGTTCGACAGCTTGAAGTGAAGAATGTCTTCCTCCATGGCACCCTTGATGAGTCGGTTTACCGTGTTTAGCCTTCTAGGTTTGAGGACCCCCGCCCATCTGGATTATGTCTGTCATCTGAACCGCTCGCTTTACGGTCTCAAGCAACCACCTTGGGCATGGTACAACCGCTTTTGCAGCCTACTTGGTCTCTCCTGTGTTCATGGAAGCCAAGTCTAACACCCCTCTCTTCGTGTTTGGTCGTGGTGTTGACCTCATCTACTTTTTGCTCTTAGTTGATGATGTTGTACTGACTACCTTGTCCACTACACTCCTCCATTGTACTATCACTCTGTAGCAGGAGTTCTCCATAAAGGACCTGGGTGGCCTGATGGTTTTTTTCTATCCCAACGCCAGTATATACAAGAGATTCTCGACCACGCGGACATGGCTGAGTGCAAGACCTGTTTCACTCTAGTGGATACCTGCTCCAAGGCTTCAGCAATGGATGGTGTGCCTATCGCTGACGCCTTCTCACCTTCACCTTCACTCTGTGTCTTTCTTGTTACTTGATTCTTCTTCTTAACACTGTATAATACACATGCATGTGTTACTTTACACGATCATGGTGTAGGTGTTCTAGAAAAAAATAGTTTGTGCCTGATTGTTGAATACATGTGTATCCTTGACAATTTATATTGCTTCTAATATGAAGAAATGCTTTTTTTGTACTTTCTCCGTCCACAAAAACATACAATTCTTGCACAATGTTCATAGTTTAGTATCTTAAATTTGATTAATTGTAGATAAAAATAATTAATTACGAGATGTATTTTTAACAAATTAATTTGGAGTCATAAATATGAATAATATTCATTAGAAATTTGGTCAAATTCAAACTACTTTTTTGCTGGCACGCAACTTGTAGTTGCATGTTTTATTGGAGAGAAAGTACTTATCATGCAAAGTTTGACAAATAAATTATTATTTTCAGCTCATCACCAAAGAGGATTGGTCGTCAAACTCAGGCTTAGACTACCAGCAGCGCTCTCCGCTAAAAGTTCCTGGAGAATCATTTACCGTATAAAAGAGCTGCACTGTTGTACGCTATATGACGCCTGAGCTCACCTTAGCCTCCAAATATAACGGACTGTGAGAGAGGTAGAGAGAAGTGATAGCGGACTCCACTGTTTGAACTAGCTAAAAAAAATGTTATATCTCACAAACTAAAAACTTAAATTAAATTCTGATTGCACCATTAAATTCGTTGCAATTAATTCTTTAAAACTAGATCTCTCTTATATATATTTAGATAAAGTGACAAGTGGATGCACAGTGGATAGAGGATGATATAGAGAATGAATGGATGCGGGAGAAATAAATATAGAGGAGAGAATCTTGATGATCAGGCAGTATAGAGGATGAAAATAGAGGAATGTGAGTGCGTATAGTCTTACAGCGGCTGAGCTACTTCTAATGTCCCAAGCTGGCACTGAGCGTAAAGATCGTTGGCATTTTATTTGGGGAAGTCAGACCTATACTTGAAGCAGATACTATCATTTCTAATATTCTTCTTTGAGGCCTCCCCAAGTTATTAAGTGGATTTGGATGGCCAAATGTATCTCGAAGATTAAGTTCTTTGCCTGGTTGCTTCTCAATGACCGACTTAACACTAGGAACATGTTGAGAAGAAAGAATTTCCTTGAAGAAGGTTAGTACGTGTTGTGCTCTTTGCCAAGATAGCACTGAAGAAACCATGGAACATCTTTTCTTTGATTGCCCTTTTGCAATTACGAGATGGTTTGCTTTGGGCATAGTATGGGAGGAAGAAGCAAATCTTCATGAGAAAATTTTGTTGGGAAAGAGAGTCTTTCCCCATGCCTTTTTCTTGGAGGTTTTGATGATTGGGGCATGGTGCATTTTGAATGAACGTAATGCCCTCATCTTTATTGAAAAAAAAATTGTCAAAAAATGCCCTCATCTTTGATGGAAGGGCTCCATCCCTTAGCTCTTGGAAGGCTGCTTTAAAGAAGGAGGTGACTGCTCATCTTTTCAAGATCAAGCAATGTCTTCATCAGTCTATGCGAGTCTGGTTGAGTTCCTTTTAAGGGCATCTCCAACAATTTGGTAAAACTGACTTGCCAAATATTGTGTTTTAGCAAGTTGCTAAAATAATATACCAAGTTAAAAAGAAGCTCTCTCTCCAACAGTTCCTTATTTTCAACTTGCCAAAACTGAAAAAGAAGGGCTCACCACATATATATATATATATACACACTAATTATTGTAGTATATGTCAATGTATGCGCATCTATGCAAATGAGCGAGCACATGCAATGCAATTAGTGACAGATGGGGCACATCATAAGACCGTTCTCGTTGCACTTGTCGCACCTCTTCGTCCCTCTGTCCGCCGTCGTCACCTTGCAGTTGTCGCCGCACTCCCAGCACGACACGGACCCTGTGACGCCGCAACCCTCGTAGCCACGGCTGTCCTTGGCCGCGCACGCCTCGTCCCGCGCCTTGGCCCACCGCATCATCTTCCACGTTTGAGGATAGCAAGTTGGATAGCAAGTTTGTATATATGTGAGTGTGAGACCTCAGGATAGCAAGTTTGTATAAATAGCAAGTTGTTTGAGGAGTTGTCGGAGAAAGAATTTTGTGGTTTTGCCAAATTAATAAGGATAGCAACTTGATTTGAGTTGTTGTTGGAGATGCTCTAATTTGTTTCCCAGGATAGTTTAGTTCTTTCTTCTGTTTTCTTGTGTTTCTGAGTCTAACTGCTGGTTAGGCTCTTGTGTTTCTGTTGTAAGTAAGTTGTGTACTCTGTCCCTTTTAACACAAAGCCGCCGAGGGGGCCACGGTTTCAGTTCCAAAAATATCATGTAAACCCGTGCTCCCTATATTGTAGAGTTTGCAATCCGTAAGAGTTAAATTTGTAAGGTTATTAACAACACGTTGTTATCGAAATAAAATCGTTTGTTGTCAAAAAAAAAAAGAAAAAGAAAAAGAAGCGCTACTACTGCACTGTGCATTGAAGTGTGTTGCCAGCGTCGTCGGCCGCATCGTGTCGTGCCGATGTAGCGTGTACATCGTGATTGCCTCTGCGTGGAGGATACATCGTCATCATACATGTCGTGACTCGTGATCGTGAGCACCAAGCCGCGTGCTACTGAAGCCTTTTTTTTTTTTTTTGTCACGAGTTGTTTTCCGCATGTTGATGCACGGAGAGTTGCAGCTGTCAGAAGCGACTTTGTGCCCTGAAAACGCCAGATTCCGCTGCTCCGGTGCTGCTGATGCCGATGAAGCAGCAGGCCTCCTGGCCCTGGCTCATTCCACTTTTCTCTTGTCTCCTTTTCGCTTTTGTGCGATCGTGCTCGTGCGTGAGCTGTCGAAATGGGCTGTCGCCGCGCGCTTTGCACAACTGGGGTGGGGTTTGTTCGGTTCGGCAGCGACGGACCAACAATTGCAACGCAAACGGTGGTGCTTCCTTCCCTATCTTCCGAGCATAAATTAATTGTTAGCAAATAAATAATTCAAATAAAAGGACCTCTCAAGTGTGGCTAGGGCTTAGGTGTGGCAGCCATGTCTACGTTTGCCCATGATGCATTGTCGTTTTAGTAAACCTTTTCTTTTCATTCACTTTTATGTAGGGCTCACCACTTCTTTTCTTTCCTTTTTGTCTTAAAGTAAAGGAAGGAAAAAAAATGTTGGCATCGGTTGTTCATTTCGTATTTTCATAGGTACTCCTTAGTCCCTCCATCCAAATCATCCCAAATTATAACACATTCCAAGAATCTTGAAGAGTCATTTTTTTTTTAACTTTGACTAAAATTATAGAGAGAAACATACAGATTTATAACATCAAATATATATATTATGAAAATATAACATCAAATATATATATTATGAAAATATAACTAATAAAGAATCTAATTGTACTTGGTTGATATCATAAATATTATTATTTTATTATATAAATTTGGTCAAAGTTGAAAAAATTTGACTCTCCAAGATTCTTGGAATGTCTTATAACACTTGGCTTAGTGTCGACAAAATATGGTAGATAGCCCATCTAGGGGTATGCCCAAGGTGGTAGATTAGAGGGGAAGACAGGTAAGACGATGATCCAGACGTGACATAGAGCAAAACTAGATGAACACAGAAGTTTATTCAGGTTCGGGCCGCTAGTTTCAGTGTAATACCCTACGTCCTGCGTCGAGTTATCTATTCTATCTAGGAATCAATCTGTTTTTAGGGGGTCCTTGCTTGTCTTATATAGCCTCGGGGAGCAGAGTTATAGATCTTAGCAGATCAGATCTATTAACAAGATAAGGAAACTAAGTCAATTACAACAACATATCACACAAGACACAATATCCTTCCTAATCGACTAGGTTTCCTTGATCTCCAATCCTGCGAGGGCCTTCGCGCCGCCGCCCGACCAGGTGGGCCATGACGTCGTAGTCCTTCACAACAAGTTAGGCTGGCTTCTTCGAAGTAGCCCAAATCTAGCCGCGAGGGTACCTAGGTTTATACCTCCACACTCAGGAATACAAATCGGTCGGCGTTGTACTTGTATACCCTCTAGTAAAGAGATAAACTAGTCATTGTTTTTCCAGTTTTCATTGTCTCTCAACTTAGCCATTGCAATATTATATTTAAAATCTTACTCCGAAAATGGTTTACTATGGAATATTTTATAGAATTTTAGTATACTTAAAAGGAACATGTATGTAGAAGAGTAATCATTGTCTCTCAGCTTGGCTCAGGAGTAGCTTATAAGTTTACTATAGAATTTTGAGATAAATCTACATACATGTGACTTTTATATTTTTCATACTAAATGGTTCAGAAGTTGCTGTGAAAAGATACAATTGCATCAAGTAATCGGAAAAAGGCCTAACTTATCAACTCTTATTCTCCTTATTTTCAAAGAACCAACAAAAGAGGTGCTGAAAGGATCTAATCAGCCTAGAGGGGGGTGAATAGGTGATTTTTGACAATCTGAAACTTCACAGACTAGAATTTTGTAGTTAGATAACAACCAGTGTTGCCGATTTATTTGGGTAGGTACTATCGTGTGTAACACACCGGTACTACCGACACAAACAAACGACACTGCCAGAATCCTAAAGTGAAACTACAAATCCAATATATGTGAGCTATGAATGTAATACAAGTATATGCCTCACTTCACTAAGTATGATAGATAGCGAATCTAGCCTTACCAAGCCTTGGAAGCTTCCCACGGTGTGGATCAAGCCTTCTCAATCTAAGAACGAGATAGGGAGAGGAAGAATACGAAGAACACAAGTAATATGCAAAGTAGAGACAACAACAAGCACACGGGACACGGCGATTTATCCCGAGGTTCGGCCAATCCACTAAGGAGTGCCTACGTCCTCGTTGTTGAGGCGACCACAAAGGTCGGAGTCTATTTCACCTCCTAGCCTCATTCAAGCAACCACAAAGGCTACTAGAGTTTCTCCACTAGAAATCACAGGGGTAATACAAACACTTCGGGGAGCCCTCACAAATGAATCAATACGAGCTACCACGAAGAACACCTAACCAGCTCGGGTTCAAAGAACCCAAGAGTAATAGACACAAACAAAACCGGCAAGATGGAAACCAAGTGCTCAAGACGTAGATCGAAGCTTCCCACTCTCTAATCTCACTTCCCTAGCTCAAATCTTGCAAAGGAATGAATCTTGGAGCAAAGGGGGAGAGAGAGGGGAGTAGTCAATGCTTGAAAGCTCATTTGTCTGAAGTTAGGTCGCAATAAGTGAGTGGAATGAGTGGCTAACAGTCAAATGAGAAGAGGAGAGCTATTTATATTCCCTCAGTCCCGAGGCTGGTCGGTAGTACCGACCGGTCAAAAACCGTTGCACAGATCTGAGATCTGACCTAAAGTCAACTACCGGCCTTAGGTCGGTACCACCGAGGGTCGGTTGTACCGCCCCTATGGCGGTACTACCGCCAGGCCAAATCGGCCGCAAACAGAGAGCTCCGCAGAATGAGACTTGGTCCCTTGGTTACTACCGACCAGGGTCGGTACCACCGAGGGTCGGTAGTACCGACTCTATGGTGGTACTACCGCCAAGTCAAAATCGAGTCAACACAGAGAGCCCTGCAAAACTGCCTTACTACCGGCTTGGGTCGGTACCACCGAGGGTCGGTAGTACCGACCATATGGCGGTACTACCGCCAAGCCATTTTGAGTCAACACAGAAAGCTCCGCAAAACGAACTTGCTACCGACCAGGATCGGTACCACCGAGGGTCGGTAGTACCGACCTTATGGCGGTACTACCGCCAAGTCATTTTCGAGTCTACACAGAGAGGTTGCAAAAACTGACTTGCTACTGGCCGAGGTTGGTACCACCGAGGGTCGGTAGTACCGACCTTATGGCGGTACTACCGCTAGGCCATTTTTGAGTCTACACAGAAAGGATGTTAGAGCATCGCGCAGAGCAGGTCGGTACTACCGACCACACAGATTTACCTCTATGTGTTCATGATCGTGCGGTATCTCTCAAGCAAACTTTAGTTAGTCGATTTGAGCACTTTTCTCCACATCTAGCCAACCTAATTTGTGACCCTCTTAATAGTTCGGCTTACCTATAACTCAAGTTTAAAATCAAACTTTAAACCACCACTTGAGCTAGGTATCTTTATGTCCAAATGTATCCAACGTGCTTTGATCACGAGATTTCAACATTTCAAATTTTTCTAGGAACTAACACCTGCATACATGCTTTTATAAATCCGTTAGTCCCTAATTTGATTGTCATTAATTAGCCAAAACCCACAATGGGGGCGAATGCACTTTCAAACTCCCCCTTTTTGGTAATTGATGACAACCAACTTAGGCTTACAATAAGGATAGAAAGAATTGAAGCTTTTGAATTCCAAAATTTAGTTCGAGCTCCCCCTTAGTGTATGCTTTGGATATGAATTTCAAACCTTGACTTAAAAACAAGGTTGCATACACAAGAACAAGAGCTCCCCCTAAATTTTGCCATATATATCAATTTGTGATGCATAAACAAGATGGCATGGTGAATCACATAACAGTGTAATAAGAGAAAAGCGAATGGCTATGGAAGAAAGAAAAAGACTCAAATCACATAGCCAAATCGAAACAACAATCACCAACCAGGACAAGAGCAGAAATAAAGAGGATGAACCATACATGAATATAACAATAAGCTCAAATGTTTTACATCCTCATCACATCACAAATAAACAAGTAGCATAACCACACTTAGTTCTCATAGTTTAACTCTCTCTCTCAAAGACTAGCTATTACATCATGATAAAAGCCTAACACTCCCCCTTTGGCATCAAATGCCAAAAAGGGTAGACCACGATAAGCAAAGGATCTAATAGTAGCCACCTGACGAACCATCATAGCCACCAAAGAGAGAAGAGTAGGCATCGCACCAACATCACCACCTGGAAACAACGACGAAGGAGCGGTAGAGGGATCCGGCGGAGGAGAAGGGGCGTGGAAGCCACCACTCCTAGCTGGATCGGCGTCGGGGGCAGCAAAGCTCATGTAGGAGCCACCACCACCACCCTGGTACGAGGTGGATCCACCACCATGTGATGGACCCTCACCGTAGTCGGGGTAGAAAGGCGGAGGCTGGTACAGGGGCGGATGCTGAAGAGGCTGATACATGTCGGAGGAGAAGATCCCGGCCTCATCACCACCCTGCTGCTGCTGCTGGCCACCGTCGTCATCGTCATCGTCATCATCATCATCATCGCGTCTGGGCTGAGCATCATACTCGGTGAAGGGGTCTGGGAAGGGCTAGAGCGGAGACCGCGGAGGAAGACCAAGGTGCTCACGCACCTCCCGCTGGTGCTGCTCGTCGCGCTCAGCCTTGTAGCAACACCATGAAAAGAACTTGTTGAGCGCATAGCGAACAGCCCCACCACCCCCACTCCTCCGCCTCTCAGGTCACGGATAAGAAGGGGCAGCAGGGGGCATCTCCTCATGGGCCTGCTCCGGGCCATGAGCCTCACCAGGAGCTGCTGCTGCTGCAGGAACATCACCACCTTCATCAGCCTTGTCCTTGCCCGTCGAGGAAAACTGACGGACATTGTACTCCTTCACGCTCCTGTCATACTCAAAAGTGGCTCCAACAACATACTCAATGATATGCATTAAGTATGGAGCAAAAGGCAGGTCCTTGTGCGGGTCATTATAGACATCCGAAATCTTCTGCCATAAGAAGTGGGAGATGCTGAATCGCCCATCTGGCAAAGCAAACTGGACAAGGACCTTTGGAGCATCATTCCTTAGATTAGTGTTGTCTCCACTCTTGGGGTCCAGGGTAAGGCGCATCAGGTTGTTCAGCACAAAGTAAGCTGGCTTCAACCCATTGACCTGAAAGTTCGGCACCTTGCCATGCATATAAATCCCCGAACTCTGAAGATCCTCAGGGTACATTCCCCCACCATACATCTCAGACAGCCTGAGAGCATTCCTGTCTTCATGGTTGAACCCCAACAGCCTGGCCAAAGTGACAAAGTCACACCTATAGTGAACTCCCTGGGTCATCCAATGCAGCACCTGAGCAGGCTGATCAATGAAGAGAGTGGCCCAGAACTGACATATGATCTCCTGATTATAACTGCGCTCACCAGATATCAGCCCAAGAATCCTCCAGTCCTCAAGCTTCTGCACCAAAGCATCTATCTCTTCAATACCCTTGTCAGTCAAAGAGCGGATAGACAGACGCTTGTGCTCAAAGAGGGGAGGATGCCCCTTAGCACAAAATCCCTTCCAACAGACAGACACATAGTAATCCTGCTGAAAGTGGGACCAAAACCTTCTGTCCACTGAATCATCCGTGACAAAGAGATAGGGATTCTCCAACCTCTGGGTCCTCAACAGGTTCGCCCGCTTCCTGTCAGAATAGTCCATGACATTACCAGGATAAGCGGGGGTCGACATTAGAGCTCCGGCCTCATCATGCAGGTGAAACAGTCGGTTGATCAACATCAACCCGGCAACCAGAGGGGAGGGAGGTCCAACACAAGGATCAATGGAACGACCCTCCCGCTCAGGACCAGCCTCCAGAGCCAGTCCTCCCACTATCACACTGTGCAGACGCCCGGGACGACCATTGACAGGGGGCGGTGGAGGCGGAGGAGGCGCATGACCACTGCCACCAGCCCTGCCACCACCCCTATCACTGCCGACACTCCGACGGCTCGTGGACGAACGTCCACGAACCTGTCGAGTGAGATCCTCACTGCTCCCACCGGCCCGGGCACGACGCTCGGGATTGCGTCGCTGCGGCTCTCCCGGCTGCAAACCAGCTTGCTCCAAAGCAACATACTCCTCCTCTTCCTCATCTCTAGCCTGTCGAGCAACACGAGAGGGCCTCCGGCTATGTGACATCTAGAAAAAGATTACATAGACGGATATGAGATATAGGTGATAGCAAGACTACTTTAAAGGATGTAGCAAAGACGATGATAAAAAATGGTAAACCGGCGGCCCTACGTCCTATGTGAAAGCATGTTTTAAGGGGCCCTACGTATGAAACCGTTTTGGCAAATAGTTTATCAAAATGGCTCAGACTCTATCAATGGAGCTGTTCATGAAGTTGAAGCCAAAAATAATGGCTTCACTAATGAAGTGGAGCCGTGCCAAACAGGGCAGAGCAGAGCAGGTATATTGCTACACGTCAGCTGTTTTGTACGCTGTCTCATGCAGGATTTTTGCTGATGTAGAGGAAAGAAAGAGGCGAGAGAGGAAGAGGTCGTTATTTCGCGAAACAACCACCTCATGAGCTAAAATTTAGGACTACGAGACATTATTCTACCATTGTATGAGTTGTTGTTGTCATTAATTTATTTGTAGTCTACCTAAAAATTAACGAATCATAAGTTGCTACGAGACAACTTAAAAAATAAATTATTGTACTGTCGTCTACTAAGTCGTCTTAAAATTACATGGCACTATATGAGACCATCTAGAGACAAGACCAATGTACTTGCCCTTAGGGGTGTTTAGTTGGTGTGTGAAATTTTTTTAGTATCACATCAGATTTTACGGTACTAATTTAGTTTATTAAAAATAGACTAATAAAAAATAAATTATATATTCCATTAGAAAACTGTGAGACGAATTTATTAAGACTAATTAATCTATCATTAAACTATTTTTACTGTAGCACAACATTATCAAATCATTGACTAATTAGGATTAAAAAATCATCTTACAAAGTTATCGTAACTTATATAATTAATTATTTTTAGTCTACATTTAATACTCCCTGTATGTGTTTTATTCTCTATGATAGGTGAAAAATTTTTAGAGTGCGAACTTCAGTTTGGGTGTTTAGTTGTTGAGTGAAATTTCTTGGACGTCACATTATATGTTGTGACACTAATTTACTAATTTAGTCTAGTAAAAATAGACTAATAAAAACAAATTTCCATCGAGAAACCGTGAGACGAATTTATTAAAACTAATTAAACTATTATTAACACATATTTAGTGTAGCACAATATTATCAAATCATGGACTAATTAGATTTTAAAAAATCATCTCACAAAGTTAAGCGTTGTTTGGTTCCTAACTTAAATTTTAACGTCTTGTCATAGTGAATCTTTGAACATATATAGTACTAAACATAGACTAAAAAATAACTAACTACATAGTTTGTGTGTAATTTGTGAGACGAATCTTTTAAAATTAATTATTTATGATTTGACACTAAAGTGCTATAGTAACACATGCGCTAACGATGAGTTAATTAGACTTAAAAGGTTTGTCTCGTGATTTTACAGACGGATTCTATAATTTTTTTAATATATGAACATTTTATGCAACACTCTATCTAACATGATGTGACATTCAAAAATTTTAGAGACCAAAACTAATCAAGCCCTTATTATAATATGTATAATTAGTTATTTTTCAGTCTATATTTAATACTTTATATATATATATATCAAAATATTTAATATGATAGATAATTTTTTTTGTGAGAACTAAACACGCCTAGCTATTCTGGTTTGCTGTGAACCCTAAGGGCGTCCCTATTTAGCTATTTAGATATGATGTGACAAATAAAAAGTAAGAGAGATAATGCTCACAAGTTACGAATAGGAGTATCTATTTCACATGACCTAAGAATATGTGAGATTAACGTATAGACCTATAGTAATATAAAATAGTATTTTTTCTTGTCTCTCACCTCCATACCAGCTGAGTACGTAACTATACTGCTGTTACCATTGTGGACGCCCTAATGTTTGGCAGTAAAAAATTTCTACGTGAAATTCAAACATAAGTAGACACATACTACCAACGGTCGATACATCACGGTCCATGGAGATTGACGGCTGAGAATGGGATGGGATGGGACTGGGTGGAGCCACCCTCGTCGTCTTCCGTACGCCGCCCACCCGACACCAAGCTGTAAACTCGAGCTCCCCACACACTGCCAGTCCGCCCAAAACTCCAAAAGCTCTGCGCTTTCTGCCCCCCTCCTCTCTTCTCCCCGAGATCCCATCCATGGTGGCGGCCGCCGCGCCCCGCCTCCGGATCTGAGCCCCTTCCAGCCACCGGGGATATTTTCCCTAGGGCTTCCGACCGCCGCACGGTTCTTTGCGTGCAAGATTCGCCGCTCAGTTTCCGTGGAGTCGGTAGCGGGTGGTCGGTAGTTGTCCGTGGGCCGTGGCTCGGCCATGGGGTTCCTGAAACGGGGCCTTTGATGCTAGCAGTGGGCGCCCACGGTCTCCTGCCGCCATGTGGAAGCAGTTTCTTGGCAAGATCTCGCGGAAGTCCCCCAAATCCGGCGGGGGCGCGGGCGGGGGCTCGCCGCCGGCGAATTCCCCGTCGTCGCGTGGCGCCGCCAATGGGGCGGAGGCGGAGTTGAGCGCTTCGTCTCCGGCGGCCTTCCCCGCGCCGTCCGGGGCGGAGACCAGGGAGGACGTGTTCCTCCGCAAGCTCAACGTCTGCTGCGTGGTGTTCGACTTCGCCGCCGAGCGGGGGAGGGACTCGCCGGAGGTGGAGAGGAAGCGGCAGGTGCTCGTGTCCCTCGTCGACTGCGTCTCTGCCGCCGAGGAGCCCCTCACGGAGGCGATGCTCTCGGCCTGCGTCCGCATGTTCGCCATCAACCTCTTCAGGGTCTTCCCGCCCAAGCTCCGCTCCGGTGCCAGCGCCGCCGCCGACGAGGACGAGCCGTTCTTTGACCCCTCGTGGTACCACCTCCAGGTCGTGTATGAATTGCTCCTACGCTTCGTCATGTCCCCGGTCGTCGATGTCAAGGTTGCTAGGAAGTACATGGACAACTCCTTCATCTCTAGGCTTCTTGACCTGTTCGATTCGGATGATCCTAGGGAGAGGGAATGCTTGAAGACAGTGCTGCACAGGATATATGGGAAATTTATGGGCAATCGACCGTTCATTCGCAAGGCTGTGAGCAACATTTTTTATAGGTTTGTGTTCGAGACTGATCACCACAATGGGATTGCTGAGCTACTGGAGGTGTTTGGGAGTGTGATTAGTGGCTTTGCAAAGCCATTGAAGGAGGAGCACAAGTTGTTTCTATGGAAGGCATTGATTCCACTTCACAAACCAAAGACAGTTGGAGTATATTTGCCGCAGTTGACATACTGCATTACACAGTTTATCGAGAAGGAACCAAAGCTCACAGGGACTGTTATCAGAGGCCTCCTGAAGTACTGGCCGGTGACGAACAGTCAGAAGGAGATGATGTTCTTAGGAGAGTTGGAGGAGGTGCTGGAGCTGACAGAAATGGCAGATTTCCAGAAGTGTGCGGTTCCTTTGTTCCGCAGGATCGCACAATGCCTGAATAGCTCTCATTTTCAGGTAAAGTTTCATCCTTGAATACTGATTTAAGACTGTCGTTTGAACACTGGATATTGTTTGTATATGTTTATTTAGTGTATCTTGTTGACAAGTATGTCCACTATTGCTAGCCTTATTAGGTAGAAAAAGCTAGTAGCCAAGGGGTTGTCACATCTCATGTCCGGCTGTTTTCCTTTGGAAGACTAGAAATTGTGAAGTATCTTGATAGTTAGATTTAAACAAGATTTGACATATAGTTCATCTGCATGTGTGGGTGTATCTTATCAAGAAACATAAGCAGGACAACATGGCTGTCTTATCAAGAAACATAAGCAGGACAACATGGCTGAATTAGCCCTTCATAGAATTTATGAAGCATCAAACTGCGGCGAAGAAAACTTCATAGTCATTTCAATCCACAACGTTTATTTATGTTTGAGCCTTTTTTATTTACTTTTTAAATTTTACCATGTTATTAATGTGCAGGTTCAGGAACAGATCTTTCTTATTCTGTATCAGAATTCAGAAATAACCTCATATTGGGTTTAGCTATGATGTACTACGCTCAAAATCAAATGCTAATAATCCCAAGTAAATTCCCTAGAAAGTTTCATCTGTAAGGGTTTGTTTGGTTGGTCTGCTCCACTCATCCTGCATGGTGGTGCGCTGTATAAAACTGTGCGAGAAGTATGTTTGGTTGGTTGCATGCCTGCATGAGTGGATACATGCTAACGGGATACACTCAAATTAAGCTTCATTGCCGAGCCAAGCTGAGTGGATATAGGATGAGGGTGACTGGCCCATGTGTCAGTCTCATAGGTTGCATCCGCTCATGCAGAACATCTTAGGTTTTTTTTTTCTTTTTTTGATCTGCTCATGCAATCTCACCAAAACACCTTTTCTGAAAGGTTCCACTTAGCCTGCATCTACTTAGCCAGGATATACGATACAAGCCCCATCCACCAACCAAACACACCCTAAGCAATTTTTTTTCTAGCTGTCTATTGCAGAAGTGCTTTACAGGATGCTTTGCACATCATGGGACATCTATAAGCACTATGCAAACAATATGGAAAAGCCAGTTGCTGCTTTTATAATTTGAACAATAAGTTTAGCAGAAACTTAGGAATGTTCTTTGTTTGTAACAGGTTGCTGAAAGGGCATTATTCCTGTGGAATAATGAACATTTGTTCGACCTGATCTCCCAAAACCGCCAAGTTATCCTGCCAATCATCTATCCAGCTCTTGAGAGGAATGCCCGTTGGCACTGGAACCAGTCGGTTCTAAATGTTACAATGAATGTCAGGAAGATGTTCTTTGACATGGATGAGAGATTGCTGCTGGCTTGTCAAACCAATTTCCAAGAAGAGGAAAAGAAGCAAGCTGCATCTGAGGAGCGAAGAAGGCTTGTATGGGAGCATCTGGAGAGGAATGCTGCATTTCATCCTGTAACTGGAGACATCGGTTTTGCAGTTCCTCCTACATCTGCTCCTCTGGTAGCTCCCACTATGACATGATTAATCATGGGCTCAGATGTAATTCATACTGCTTGATTTTTAGCTAGGTGTGGGTGTTTGGTGTTGCGCAAGGAATTTTGTTGCCTTTTTAAGCCCCTTGTGCCAAGTCTGTAATTAATAGTTGCTGGTTTGACAATGAATGCTTGATTCTTTGGTGTACTCTCAAGTTATGGTCATATCTTTCTATCTCAAGATAATGCCAAATTCTACTTGGCCAGAGCCCAGAGGGGGTGAAAAAGTGTTTCCTTGGAAAATTTCGAGTGGAGCTGAATAGCTGATATAATGCACATGTTGATGTACTTTTTTCTTTAATCTTTTGGGTTCTGAATTTCTGATGGATCTACACAAATGTCAGGTTTGATGGGTGAACATGAAATTGAGGTAAGTTCATATCACTTTTCACAATTTGGTAAGTTAAATTCTTTCTTTTCTTTTCTTCTTGTAAGGGATCAGAATTCTGAATTTCACAACTAGAATCTATAGTTGTTCATGGAAATTGTAAGTCCTGTCAATGTACAAAATGAACAGTTCTTCCTAATTAATATTTCCACCTTGACTTCTTTTCCTTGTCCCGGCCTGACACGAGGAAATCCACTATGCAATTTTTAGGTACAAAATAGCGTTGAACTGGATAAAACCTAAAGGAATTCAACATTGGTAAATGTTAGATCCAGATTCTGTCATACTATATTTGGGGCCTACCAAGCTAAAAAACTAGTTTTGTTTAGGAATTTGGATGGTAAAACTAGGCTAACAAAACATTAATGCTCAAATTACAGGCTTTCGGCATGAAACTATAAAACTAAACAGTAGAGTAAATGAGTATTAGTTTTAGCTCAAGGTATGGTATCTTCACTAGATTTAACTGGAAAAATTAACATTAATGCCACTAAAAGTTTACTGAGCCTGAATTTAGTAACTTTTATCTAATTATAAGTTATGAAATATGAAATCATGAATTTTCTAACACAAGCATGTTTTAGGTTGGGAATACTCGAATTTCTCTCTCCAGGTTCATATCAAGATTCACTCTCCTGATTCATCTTCAGTGAAGGTGAGTTACCAAGACACCAGTTAATATTGGGTGGGCAAATATGCGTTAACAAAAAAATCAGACATAATTATTGCATAGAGATAGGTTTTGATACTAGGTGTCAGAAATCTTTGTTTTGATCTGATTTTAGGTTCATACATATTAGCTCACCCATAAAAAGTGACTGTTTGGTTCAAGATTCTTAAAACTTTTCTAGAAGACGTATACTGAAGAAACTCCTGTACTAATCCCCCATCGTCAACGTGAGTTTTGTCCTTCCTTTGTCATTGCGGATCAATGGATGATGTACTCTTAAATGATGGCAGTTGGTCCAGATAACAAGCATGGTCCCTTATGTAACCACCTGTCAGTGAATATGGGGAATTTTTTTATTAATAACCCAATTAAATAAGATATTACAAAAACAACATTGTTCAATTTTTTTTTTCAAATCTAACCTTTTTGCCGCGCCGTCCCGCATGGCGCGGTAAAAGCGTTAGCCGCACCATGCATGGCGGCGCGGCAAAAGCACCACCGTGGCACCTCCCGGCCACACAGGCCCTGGTGGGGCCCGATTGTCAGTTTGCCGCGCCAGGGGGGCTGGCGCGGCTAGGAGGCCTGGCAGGTTCAATGGCTGGCGGGTTTGCGCGGCAAAACCCATCTAGATCTGGCCGCCGCGCCCAACAGCCTCCTCCTCTTCATTCCTCTCTTCTCCTCCCAATCCAATCCAATCCAATCCATTCCTCCTCACTTCATCTCTCTCAATCAAACTTGTTCTCTCTGCATACAAGGTATGTTGATCTATGTTCCTATTTTTTATCCATATTTGTAGTGTTTAATTGAACCATATTTATCTAAGTTAGGGTTTGTAAACACTATTTAATTTGAAATTGTCCTCATGTTAGTTGTTAATTAATGATGGATTTGTTCATGTATTACACCTCTTATATGTGTTTTGTTTAATATTTTGTTCAATTTGTGTACATTTATTTGTAAAATATTTGTTAGAACATTATGTAGATTTAGAATTAATCATGAATATCCGTTTAATGTTGACGTATTTTTTATTGTTAGAATGCCGAGGCGTGGCAAAGCTAGTAAGGCAAGGTAAGATCGGTACATTGTTTATTTATTTATCGGTTAAAATGAAGTAATTTTGTGTTACTTTCATTTGCTATTGCGTTGATGATTGTAGTCAGCCGCTCACGGGCAATGTCTTTTCCTGTTTGCCATTGCCTAATGGTGTTCCGGTGCCCATGTGCTACTGCGGTGATGATCGTAAGGTCGCAATATCTGATGAGGAGCACACATACGGTCAGAGGTATTGGATGTGTGAGAATTATGCTTTTGACCCTACACCTAAACATATCCGTATTGGATCGATGGTGAGAAGCTGATGGCTTGTTCTAAATATGAATGACAAATCATTTATATTTTATTACTTAATTGACTTAGCCGTGTTTTGCAGGAGCCTCCACCACTACCACTATGTGACTTCGAGCAGTGGATCGACACTGAGATGAAGCCAGAGGACAAGCAACACTTAGAGATGATGAAAAAGTGAGCTGCGAAGGACAAGGAGCGTTTGGAGAAGAGACGCAAAGAAGAGACAACACAAAAGCAGCATGAGGAAGAGGAAAAAATGAGGGATGCAGCTAAGCGTAGGGGGGAGAGGGAGAAGAGGCTTGAGCGTGTGCGTCGTGCCAAGGCTGCCATGGAGCAGGATCCGGATGCTCTGAGGAAGGGAAAGTGGCCTCGTTGCACTCAGTAGTTTGGTTGCTTGAGTAGTTATTAATGAGTAATGAACATTGTTGTCATTTGGTGGACTTATTAGTCTATTATACTGTTGACATGTACTTCACTATACCATTTATTTCGGATCCTCGATAATGTAGTTATTAATGAGTAGTTCTATTGTACTGTTGTATTGTTTGTTGTAGTTCATGTGTCATCGATTTTTTCTAGGATAAACCACGAGAAATAGAATATAGGAAACTAGTACACGTACAACAAACTAGTACATGACATGTGAGGACCTTTTACCGTAACTTGGTTAAAAGGTCGTAGACTAATCCTAACATGCCTTAGGTAATTGATTGACACAACACAACATACACATAGTAGTCTTAGTAGTTAGAAGCGGTCCCACATAGCAAACTGAGTAGACCCTTCTCCGCAATAGCCTCCCATTGCGGGTGGTGGTGGTGGTGGTGGCGGCGGCGGTGGTGGCGGTGGTGGAGGCCCCTTGGTCTTGTGATGCGGGCAGTTGCAATATGGATCAAGACATATTGCATCATCTGAACCGCATGCATCACTGTCGTCGTCATCATAGTCCTTGAGCATGCTTTTAACTTCTCTTTCAAGAGAGCCCTCCCACACAATGGGAGGTCCCTTCCTCGCACCCTTTACTCTCCCACCTTTGGACGAACCTCCGGACATCTCTACTACGAACGTCGCAAGCTCTGCTGAAGTTGTTGAATATGCAATGCACAACTGGGTTTATATAGGCGGAGCCCTGGTTTTGAAGTTGTGAAATATCTCTGTAGCTTTGTGAGTGTGTAGTTATTGCAACTGAAAAGGCTATTCGCTGAAAAATCTAATCACTGAAAAGCCTATATACTGAAAAGCCTATACACTGAAAAGGCTATACACTGAAAAGGCTGTACATTGAAAAGCCTATACACTGAAAAGGCTATACGCTGCATAGCACCAATGAGAACAGGACCCTACACTGAGCACAGTGGGGTTTTGCCGTGCCAAACCTAGAGGTGCGGCTGACACTTTTGCCGCGCCAGGCGGCGTGGCGCGGCTAATGCGTTTCCCGCGCCATGCAGCCCGACGCGGCAAAAGCGTTAGCCACGCCCCCAGGTTTGGCGCGGCTAAAGCGCACACTGCTTTGTCAGTTGCCTAACGAGTGAAGTGTTTTTTCAGTTTTTCCTGTCTTTTTCCGCAAACGCAATAACAAGGAACCAAACATTAACGCAAACGTAATAGGGGTCATATAGTAACAAACGTAAACGTAATAGGGGTCATATAGTAACAAAGTGGCTAACAACATGCGAAGTACATGATCGGTTGTCAAACAAGTTATCTAACTGAAGGACCGAAAATGCTAAAGCAAGGCGACCAGAGGGGGGGGGGGGGGGTGAATGGGAGCCTAAAAATTTCTTTCGAAATTACGGCCTCTGTCCCAATAAAATCAACCCCAAGAGCAAAGCCAACACGCGTGATGTTCACGACCCAAGAGAATGGGTGGATGTTCCCTAGGAACACAGCGGGACACCTCAAAAACTCCCTCACCCAAATCCACGCGAGTCAACTAGTGACAGGATGGACTTTGGGTAACCTCAACCTCCCCCGAGCAACGCGAGGGGGATTCAGGCTATTTTGCAAAGCGGGAAGCTCGATTTCTATATAGCACGAAGTCGGGAATCCAAAACAAAAAGCGGATCTCAAATCAGAGCTCGAACGCAAAAGATACGGACGAAAACGCGCGCTCACTGCATTGACCGGACTCTGCAGTGCGTCCGGTCCAAGATGAACGGACACGTCCGGTCAGAGAAAAGTCTCTCTGGTTGCTCTCTGTTCACGACCGGACTCTGCTCCTGGGTGAGTCCGGTCGCATGAACTGAGCGTCTGATCACAGCGTAGCCACGGTGAACAGTGCTACCTGTGCGTCCGGTCACGTTGGCCAAGTGCGTCCGGTCACCTTTGTAACTGTGCGTCCGGTCAGGTCTGTACGAACTGAACAATACAACCTTCAAAGACCGGACTCACCAGTCAGCGTCCGGTCATCCCGCGGCCAGTGTCCGGTCACGTCGCGCGAGCTGGTCAGCGCTAGTGATCAAAGACCGGACTCTATCAGGGTGCGTCCGGTCGCTATGAAGAAGCGTCCGGTCACCCCGACCAGCCCTCTGTTCGTCCACCAAATCGACCCGATCTCCCTCAAATCAAAAGCACTAGGGCTCAAATTTCGTGTGAGGGGTCACAAGGATGTTAGTGAGCTACTCCTAAGAGATCATGGCTTAAACCTAACTCCAAATTGGTGAATCGAAGAAAACGGTGAAGAATGGGCAAGAACTCGATCCCAAAACTAAATCCGCCCGATCTGTGAGTTCGTGAGGTATTAGATAAATTCCTTCAGTAGAAAGAAGACTCTCACAAAGCTACACAAGATGGTTCAAACGGATTTGCGAATCTTCCCTCGAAACAAGAATTCCCATGAAGATCAAAAGAGGGGGAAACGTGCAAACGCGAAGAACAAAATCGCAAGACAAATTAAAGCACAAATTTGATCCTTGGATTCAGAGGAATGGATGATTGATTAAGCACTTGGTGTCGGGCTACAAGCCACTCCTAGCAACACAAAGCTTGGATGGCGAAAAGCTCAAGAACAAGAGCCGGTCTCTCCTCTAGCCCTAGCCTCCTCTCACTTAAACAAAATGAGAGTGACACCTCCAAGGATGGTTGTCCAACACAGCCCCTTCATCTATATATACGCGCACGTCCAAATGACACAAACACCCTAACATGAAGTACTAACCCAAATACCCCTCAGGGGTAAAACTATCCAACCCTAGCAGTTTTCATCCGACAGCCACGCGCCTTCTCATCCTTTGCTTCGCCTCGACGCAAGCTCCAGGATGTCGCCACGTGCCGTCACCGTCGACCGCCGCGCCTTCTCACCGATAGCTTCGCTTCAACGCAAGCCTCTCGGTGCCGCCACGCGTCGACCATCCTTTTGGACCTTCCCCCGATTTTGAGGCCCAACCCGGGAAACCTGCCAGCCCAGGTTTTGAGGCACAACTCAACACCACCGGTTAGTCATAAACATTAAGCGCATAGCTAGATATAGACTCAACTGGGTAAAAGCCTCAAACCTTCCTCACAAAGTCAATCATTCATCATATATGTTCTCACTAACACATACACAAATACATCACCTATCCATATAGTCTAACACTAAGCCTAGCTAGGTGTGTACGGCTGAGGGGGCCGCCTCCGACGCTTCGGCTGCGACATGTCCATGTTGGGCGTGAACATGACGTCTGTACGGTCTCGTGCGCGTTGTTGCCGGCGCGGTGACCCCTGCGTCTGACTAGGTCCCTGCATTATTTGAAATAAATGTTAGCAACAACTTAAATGTAAGTCCCTGTAGCATTTGAAATAAATATATAGAGGCCAACTTAGGTACCTACATGTCCTCTTGAGTAGGTAGTGGAGCTCCGTCTAGCTGTGAGTACCCCAGCTCCTGTGGTGCGCTCTGCTCTGGCCAAGGCTGCCAGCCAAGACCAGTGTAGTAGCCACTAGGGTACTGGTATCCACCCGGTACCTGCCACGCCGTGTCGTCCGCAGAGTGGTGCGCGCCACCTCTGGAAGAGGACCCTCCAGTGTAGTGTGAGCTATAGCCGAGGGTCATGTAGCCTGCACTAGCTATGTAGGGTGGTGTGCGCTGCTGCTGCTGCTCCTCGTACGGCTCCTCCTCCCCCTCCTCCTCGGCCTCTTCCTCTGTAGTGGTGTCTTTTCCGCGTGGATCCGCAGAAGTGCCTCCCGGCCGGGCCTCGGACGACGCAGCTACTGCTGGAACACTCTCGGCCACCAAAGGGCTAGAAGGTTGAAGCAGGTGCGGTGGGGCCCACGCTGTGTCCATGCACCCAAGCTTCTGAGCCAGCTTTCTGCACCCCTTCCTGATTTTCTACAAATAAAGAATAAAATATAAATTAGTACAACTCATGACTATTAAGATTTACAAGTGCGGTTTGAATGTGTTATGATACCTGCAGAAAAGCGTGGACTGCGCCGTGGTCCGCAGTAGAGCTGGAGTGGTGTATAAGTTGCGCTGCCTCGTCGGAGTACCGAGACAGCTACGACGCCTGCTGATAGAAGACTAGGTGGTAAGTCCAGTAAGTACAGAAACACAAACAAAAGTTCAAGGACATGAAATATTACCACGTAGGTCTGTAATGGTGCTCTGTCAGGGTGAACCCCTACCCTAGTGACAGCATCGTACGGGTCCTCGTCGTCGTCCGATTCGTCCTCTGCGGTGACCTCATAGTACGGTGGCTTAATGTGCAACCTGGTGCTCCGATGCAGCCACTGCAGGTAGTGGTCGAAGACCCCCTGGTCGCATGGCTCACCGTCGTCAACGTCCTACTGGAACCTGTTCGTCCAACTCAGGACATGATCGGCGTGCTCCGCGCGCCAATCCACAGGATTCTTCCGCCTGGTTTGGCGCTTCACCCTGCAATGCAAAGGAAGGTCAGTGTTAGAGCATAAGATAGAATTAATTTGAGTAAGTGAACATGATTGTGGACGGTACTTACTTGTGCAACCTCTGGTCCGTGCTCATTAGAGGTGGAGGGAACTCCTGTCGTACGCCGAACTAACGCAACACCCTGATCGGCAAATGCATCTCCACCACATAGAAGCAGATCAGAGGCACAGTGCAACGCCAGTCTAGACGGTCCAGCTCCGTGGCCGCGTCGAACACATCGTGGTACCGGTCCCAAGGCTCCCAGCGGACATGTTTTTAATGAACAAACATAGTTTTTAATGTTGATGTGTCAGTATTAAAAAATGAACTGGTTCCAGACTTACCTGGTGTTGTGTCAAGACGTCCAATATGTCCGTGTACTGGTTGTAGCGGCACTGGGGGTTGCCTCTAACTTGCTCTGTCGTCGACCAGACGAACAGAGCAGTGGGGCCGGTGTCGTCGTGCGGCCAGTGCTGCATTCCAATTTGAATCGGTTAAATGAATGGTAAATTTGTAAAAGCACACGAACTAAAGAGCTATGTACTTACCACTTGTTGTGCAATACGGGGACGACCAACAGGCAGGCGCTCCCAGGCCCAAACTTGGAGCAGGGGCAAGCACCCTCCCAAACTAGAGCTCGCTTGCCTCCGCTGGCACCCCTCGCACAGCTGTCTGTACAGCCATGCTAGAACAGCGCTCCCCCAGCTGTAGCCAGCAATGTTCTCCCACGACAGTGCGAGGATGGGGACGAACATCCAACTGATCGTGTTACCCGAGGAGTTGGGAAACAGGAAGGCCCCAATAAAGTGCCACTGCCACACCCTGGCAAACCTCTCGACTACCTCTGGGTGGGCGTTGGGGGGGGGGGGCACAGTGCAAAGTGCTCAGTGAGCCACAACGAGGGCACCCCTGAAGTCTTCCTGTTTGTTTCGGAAAAAAGTTCAAGTTAGAACATAATAGTACCAATCATATGCAACGAAATTAGAAAACAAAGATTAGCTTACTTGTTCCTCCTGGCATCTACGTCGTCGGGCGGCCTACGGCCACAAAACTGCTCAATAGTGGTCATCCACGTTGAACGCATCTTGGCCCCTAGTGGTTTCGGTGATTGGATGAAACACAAGATTACTGTGACTAACGTGTGTTTTGCAGAAAGAGGATTGAGTTAGGTCACGGTAATGGCGACGATACGGGCATATGGAGTTCATGTCCCCTAGCGATGGATATCGTTTCGGTTTTCAAAGGACGGACGACGAAGACGGTGGTAGACTAGGCTAAGTGTCATATGGTGTTGGAGGACACTTAGGTAGTCTTAGGTCTTTGTTTTTCCTTTGGCCGTACTATAAAGGGGTGCGTGAATTAGTAGCTTGACCTAGATGAGTCTATTGAGGTAGGTGTGGTGCACACTTGTTATTTCATAGCCCTAGGTAGCTCAGAGAGATGCCTTATGTCGAGAGGATCAAAAGTCGTTAAGGCCGCGTCGCGATCCGAGTTCGTTTTGGCCTTGTAAGAGGCATCAGACGCTGGCTGAGGGGGCATCAGAGGCTCCGATGCCCACCCCGACTTAGGGTTTGGTTTGGTGCGTGGCATCGGAGGCTCCGATGGTGTCACATCGGATGCTCCGGTGTCACTGTTCACTTGGGAGTGAACTTTGGGAGGCATCGGACGCTGGCATCGGACGCTGAGGGCCAGCGTCTGATGGCCGTCCAGAGAGGTTCCAGAGAGGTACAAATGGCATCGGACGCGTCCGATGCAGGGGCATCAGATGCTGCCCAGCGTCCGATGCTCCTTTATCATGTCTGACAGGCTGGTACAGTCGACCGTTGGTCGAGGTCATCGGCGCGTCCGATGCCCCCGCAGAGCGCTTGTCTTGTGCTGTTTTTGGATGGCCGGTTGGGGGAGTATATATACTCCACCTCCTCATCCATTTTAGTTGTTCTTGCCACTTCCATCAGCTGAGAAACACATTGTGAGTGTGAGTGAGTGCAAGAGCCCTAGTGAGGTTGAGTGATTTGTTAATTGTGAGAATTAGACACCTCCTAGTGAGAATTGAGTAGCAAGTGTGCATCCATCCATCTCTTTGGCCTTGTGTTGGTCAAGTGAGAGTTCTAGCTTGTTACTCTTGGTGATCGGCATCACCTAGACGGCTTGGTGGCGATCGGAGAGCTTGGTGATCATCCGAAGGCATTGTGGATGACCCAAGCCAAGTTGTGACCGGTCGCGAGCGATTCACCGGGCCGGAGTGGCGAAGAATCAGCTCGTAGTGAGCACTTGATCCTTGCGCGGATCAAGGGGGAGCGATACCCTTGCGCGGGTGCTCCATCGAGGACTAGGGGGGTGTGCCGACACCTCGATACCTCGGCAAAAAGATCGTCGAGTCATCTCTACTCTCTTTACTACGCATTTACCTTTGAGCAATTCAATTCCGCATTTACTTGTTGTTCATTCATATTGAATTGCCATGCTAGAGTAGAAATGGTTTAGCGATTGTCTTTTGTGCGGTTAATACTTGTCATACACACTTCTAGGCACTAGGGGGTTAATTGGGCTTGATAGGTTTTAATTCTTGCAAGAAGTTTTAGAAAAGCTCTATTCACCCCCCCTCTTGGGCATCTTGATCCTTTCAATTGGTATCGGAGCCTCGTGCTCTCGATTTAGGCTTAACCGCTTAGAGTTAAGATGTCCGGAGGTGATGGACCACCTCCCATGTTTGAGGGAGACGACTTTCCATATTGGAAAATCCGTATGGAGTCGTATCTAGAAGCGGTTGATGTTAAATGCCGCGATGCCGCAATCACCAACTTTGCCAAGCCCAAGGAAGGCACAAGCCTCACTCCTAATGAGGAGGAAAATGAAAAATGGAATGCAAAAGCCAAAAACATCCTTTTTAGAGGCATTTGCAAAGATGTGTTAAACCGTGTTCGGAACCACAAAAATGCCCATGATCTATGGGAAAACATTTGTGCGCTCCATGAGGGAACCAAGAGTGAGCGTGAGGAACGCTATCATTTAGTTATGCAAAAGCTTCACTCTTTTGATATGCATGCTAATGAAAGTGCAAATGAAATGTACTCACGGTTGAATGTTCTTGTAGAGGAACTCAATGGACTTGGCCTCACACAAATGCAACCATCCGATGTTGTGAGGAAGATCCTTTGTGTCCTTCCAATTGAGAAGTATGGACACATAGTGACGGTGCTACATCAAGGTAATCTTTCCACCGCTACACCAACTCAAATCTTGGGAAAGATCAATGCGCATGAGATGTACATGCACATCACACCAAGTGGTGGCTCCTCCACCGACAAGAAGAAGGACTTGGCCTTCAAAGCTAGCCATGACAAGAAGGGCAAGTCCAAGGCTATTGAGGTGCATCATGAGAGCTCAAGTGATGAAGAGGATGATTCAAACATCGCTCTCATGGTGAGAAGGACCACCAAGATGTTGAAGAAGCTTCACAAGAATGGAGTCAATTTTGACTCAAGAAAGAAGAAGTTCTTCACAAGTAGCAAGAGGAGGCCAATCTCTGAAATGGATTGCTACAATTGCGGTGAGCTTGGCCATCTTGCTCATCAATGCACCAAGCCCAAGAAAGAGAGCTACAAGAACAAGAACAAGGGCAAGAAGTATGACTCATCAAGTGAAGATGAGAAGAAGAATGAGAAGCCCTACTACAAGAAGGATGGCAAGAAGAAGAAGCAATACCACAAGAAAGGTGGCAAGGCTTACATTGTTGGTGATTGGCTCACCGCCATTGACTCCTCCGGTGGCTCATCAAATGAAGATAGTGATGATGAGAAGGAGAAGGTGGCCGCTCTAGTCATTGGCTCCTCTACACCACCACCACCACCGTCGCCATCATCATCCACACACCTATGCCTTATGGCCAAGGGTGACCGGAAGGTACAAAGCGATGATGACTCTAGTGATAGTGATAGTGATGGTGAATTTGAGGCACCTACTTATGATGAGCTTGTCAAATTGCTAAACGACTACTCTAAAATCATAAGAAAGATTAGAGCTAAAAATGAAAAGCTTGTTGATGAAAATAAATCTCTTGTTGAGAAATATGATCATGCTATACATGCTAGTGATGAGCTAAAGAATGAACTTGCTACTATGTCATCTTCTATCAAGGAGCTCAAGTCCTCTAACAAAGAGCTCAAAGCTAAAAATGAAAAACTTGATAAGATGCATAGTGACTTTACCACTAGTTATGCTTTGCTAAAAGAACAATACACTCAAGTGAAAGTTGACTATGATGCTCTCACCATTACTTATGATATGCTTTCACATGAGACACATGATGCTCCTAACCTTGTTGTTAAGTGTGACATAGCAACATCTTGTGAGGACTTGGTTAGTGAGCATGATGAGCAAAGAGCTAGTGGCAAAGGCAAGAGTGTGGTTGTGGCCGATCACTATGATGATTATGTCAAGATCAAGAATGAGAATGCAAAGCTCAAGATTGATCTAGAGAAGCTTGCAACCACAAAGCAAGTCATTGTTGAGACCCAAGATGATGACTATAGCATGTCACTTGAGCTAGACATGCTAAAAGAAGAGAACAAGAGATTGAAGATGGAGAGGGATTACAAGATGACACCATCTCAATTAGAGCTCCAACAAGAGAATGACAAGCTCAAGAGAGAAAAGGAACACCTCACCACCGGGTTGAAGAAATTCACCAAGGGTCAATGTCTTCAAAGTGAGCTACTCATGAACACGGTCATGAAGACAAATAGAAATGACATTGGATTCCTTGGGGAGAAGATGAAGCAACGCAAGAGCATCACAAAGCCGAAGAAGAAGAAGATTGGAAGATGCTATGAGTGTGGAAAGGAAGGTCACTTTGCTCATGATTGTGAAGAGTCAAAGCCCACACCCTTGCCCAAGCATGCTAGGCCCTTTGCTTTCAATGCTCACTACATGGTTAGACAAGACTCTAGTGGCAAGATGAAAGTTATGTTCATGGGGCCTCCTAACAAGAATAGGCCAAAGCAAATTTGGGTTGCAAAGTCACTAGTAGAGAAGGTTAAGGGACCTCAACAAGTTTGGGTCCCAAAAGCTCAAGCTTGATTTCTTATGTGTGTAGGTGAACTACAAGACCGGTGGATCTCATTGGGTGATTGATAGTGGTTGCACACAACATATGACCGGTGATCCCCGGATGTTCACCTCACTTGAAGAAAATGTCAATGACCAAGAAAAGATAATATTTGGTGACAACTCAAAGGGCAATGTCAAGGGATTGGGCAAAGTGGCTATATCAAATGATCATACCATCTCCAATGTGCTTCTAGTTGCATCATTGAGCTTCAACTTGCTATTCGTTGGGCAACTATGTGATCTTGGCTTTCAATGTTTGTTCACCGACAAGGAAGTGGTTGTGACCAAGAAAGATGATACACAAGTGATATTCAAGGGCTTTAGATACAACAATCTCTATCTAGTGGATTTCACCTCCGAAGATGCCAACTTGAAGACATGTTTATTCACTTAGCAATCACTTGGTTGGCTATGGCATAGAAGATTGGCACATGTTGGAATGAACACTCTCAACAAGCTATTGAAGAAGGATTTGGTTAGGGGCTTGAAGGATGTCAAATTTGAGAAGGACAAATTGTGTAGTGCATGTCAAGCTGGCAAGCAAGTTGCAAACACTCATCCAACCAAAGCCTTTGTATCAACATCAAGAGAGTTGGAGCTACTTCACATGGATCTATTTGGACCAACAACATATGCTAGCTTGGGTGGAAATCTCTATTGCCTAGTGATTGTTGATGACTATTCAAGATACACTTGGGTATTCTTTCTTCATGACAAATCCAAAGCAACCCCTTAATTCAAGAAGTTTGCCAAGAGAGCCCAAAATGAGTTTGACTTGAAGATCAAGAAGATAAGAAGTGACAATGGAAGAGAGTTTGACAACACCCACATTGAGCAATATTGTGATGAAGTTGGGATCAAGCATGAAGTTTCCGCAACCTACACACCACAACAAAATGGGGTAGTTGAGAGGAAGAACCGCACTCTAATCACCCTAGCAAGGACAATGCTAGATGAGTACAATACATCGGAAAGATTTTGGGCGGAAGCAATCAACACCGCTTGCTATGCATCAAACCGGTTGTTCCCCCATCGTCTCCTTGGCAAGACCCCTTATGAGCTACTCAACAACAAGAAGCCGGATATATCATTCTTTAGAGTGTTTGGGTGCAAATGCTACATCTACAAGAAGCGCCAACACCTAGGGAAGTTTCAACGCCGATGTGATATTGGTTTTCTTGTTGGTTACTAATTGAAGTCCAAAGCATATTGAGTATTCAACCATGCCACCAGAATGGTAGAAGAAACATATGATGTGGAATTCGATGAATCTAATGGCTCTCAAGGAGAGCATGAAAATCTTGATGATGTAGGTGATGAACCATTGAGGGAAGCAATGAAGAACATGCCGGTTGGAGCCATCAAGCCTAAAGATGATGATGATGATGTGCAAGTCATTGACAAGCCATCCTCATCCAATGTACCACTTGTTGATGACAAAGATGGGAAGGATCCATTTGAAGATACTCATGTCTCCCATGATCAAATGGTGGTACAAGCTCAAGATGTTGATGCTCCACAAGCGGCCCCTCAAGTGGTTGATCAAAGGACTACTCCTCTACTACAAGCTCATCCTCAAGATCTCATCATAGGGAGTCCAACAAGGGGTGTAATGACTCGATCTCAAAAACTTGCTTTATTTATTGAACATCACTCCTTTGTGTCTCTTGTTGAGCCTACCATTGTAGATGAAGCTCTAGGTGATCCGGATTGGGTGAATGCTACGCATGAAGAATTAAACAACTTCACCCGCAACCAAGTTTGGACACTTGAAGAGCGACCCAAAGGCGCAAGAGTCATTGGAACAAAATGGGTGTTTAGGAACAAGCAAGATGATCAAGGCAAGGTTGTTAGAAAAAAGGCAAGGCTAGTAGCAAAGGGGTTCTCTCAAGTTGAAGGTTTGGATTTTGGAGAGACCTTTGCACCGGTTGCAAGACTCGAAGCCATTCGTATCCTCCTTGCATATGCATCACATCATGACATTAGATTATATCAAATGGATGTGAAAAGTGCATTTTTAAATGGCTTCATAAATGAACTAGTCTATGTTGATCAACCTCCCGGGTTTGAAGACCCTAGATATCCTAATCATGTTTATAGGTTGTCCAAGACGCTATATGGGCTCAAACAAGCCCCAAGAGCTTGGTACGAGCGCCTCCGGGACTTCCTCATTGAGAAGGGCTTCACCATTGGGATGGTCGACACCACACTGTTCACCAAGAAGCTTGATGGAGAAATCTTCATTTGTCAAGTCTACGTTGATGATATCATCTTCGGGTCAACAAATGAAGCCTATTGCAAGGAATTTGGTGACTTGATGTCGAAGGAGTTCGAAATGTCCATGATTGGAGAGCTCACATTCTTCCTAGGCTTCCAAGTCAAGCAATTGAAGGAGGGGACTTTCATATCTCAAGAGAAGTATACAAAAGACCGCCTCAAGCGCTTCAACATGGATGATTGCAAGCCTATCAAGACTCCAATGCCAACAAATGGACATCTTGACCTAGATGTGGGAGGTAACCCGGTTGACCAAACTATCTACCGTTCTATGATTGGTAGCTTGTTATATTTGACCGCATCTAGGCCCGACATCATGTTTAGTGTGTGCATGTGTGCTCGCTTTCAAGCCGATCCTAGGGAATCACATCTCATAGCGGTGAAGAGAATCCTTAGGTACCTAAAGCACACCCCAAGCTTTGGCCTTTGGTATCCCAAAGGAGCTAACTTCCAACTCGCTGGGTATTCCGATTCAGATTACGCGGGTTGCAAAGTAGATAGAAAAAGCACATCCGGAGGGTGTCATTTGCTTGGGAGATCACTAGTTTCATGGAGTTCAAAAAAGCAAAATAGTGTGGCCTTGTCTACCGCCGAGGCGGAATACATAGCCGCGGGTGCTTGTTGTGCACAAATCCTTTACATGAAACAAACCCTTTTAGACTATGGTGTAGTTCTAGAAAGGGTACCTTTGTTGTGTGACAATGAGAGCGCGGTTAAGCTTGCTAACAACCCGGTTCAACACTCTCGCACAAAGCACATAGATATTCGCCATCACTTTCTTAGAGACCATGTTTCAAAGAAAGACATATCCTTAGAGGGAGTTAGAACCGAAGATCAATTGGCGGATATCTTCACAAAACCCCTATATGAAAACACCCTTTGTAGATTGCGAAGTGAGCTTAATGTGCTCGATCTAAGTAACTTTGTCAAAAGGTGAAAGGGGGTTGTCTTTGCATTTCATTGTAATATATGCCATGTTTAATTTATGCTATGCATATAGGCTTGTCAGACGTGGTTAAGATAACCGCCCTAAAAAGCGTGTGAAGAAGCTTACCCATGAGCAAACTTGACAAGCAACCTAGATCCAAATTCTGTAATGCATTGCATATGCATGGTTGTTGCTCTGTCGTTTCTTTTTCGGTTAAGTTTTGAGCAACCGCTGTGTTCGTCCACCGCTAGGGGGAGCATTTGAGGCTCCTAATGGTTGAGACCCCTAGTTTTGGTGGCCACATGTTGTCTCCTCGGGATTTATCGCCTATTTTACCTAAAAATGATACATAGCCTATGGAAAAATATTTATAAAATTGAGGGTTTATGTGAGGATGCTCATACTAGGTTCCAACTGGTGTTTATTTGCCTCTTATTTGAGTTGGAACTTGGTTGGGAAAGGGAGCCACAACAGAAATCTTCAAAACAGCCCAAAATGGGGCATCGGAAGCTGCATCGGACGCTCCCCCAGCGTCCGATGCCCTGCACTGTAGACAGCTCTGGCTGGAACAGTGTCAGGTGAGCATCCGATGTATCACCATCGGAGCCTCCGATGGACCATCAGACGCTACCCAGCATCCGATGCCATGGCCACAGAAGCTTCCGATGTGTTTTTGGCAGTTTTGGAGCTCTCTGGACAGGCATCGGAGCGTCCGATGCGAATCCATCGGCGCGTCCGATGCCCCTTTAAGCGGCACGGTTCGTTCCTCTACTGACGCTTGGGTCCCACGTTTCATCTCCTTCTTCCCCGCGTGTCCACCAGCCCTAGCCCGATCCCGCCGCCGCGACTGTGCTCCTAACCCTAGCTCGCGCTCCGCCGTGTCCATGCCTGCGCTCTCCCCACCGGCCGCCGTGCCCCTCGCCGCCGGCTGCCGCTCCGCCGTGCCCGCCGCCGCGCGCCCACACCACCACCAGTCTGCGCGCGCTCGTCTCTGTGCTCGCTTTCCTCAGTGCTCGCGGGATTTCGCCGCCGTGCTCGCCGACGCCTGTCTCCTCGCCGGTGCCCCTCCATCGTCCTCAAGCCTCCTCTACACTTCGGCGACTTCTTCCCTGGCCAGCCATACCCTCTGCGTGAGCACCACCACACTTTTCCCTAAATGCTGCCCCTCAAGTGCTCGCTGAAATGCCTCATAACCGTTCCACCCTAATTTGACCCAGTTTTTCACTCAACTTCTTTGCAGACCCCCTTGGTGTGACGTGTGGGTGCCCGAACATCGATCCTCATCTCCTCTTGTGTTCGTTTCGTCGTTCGTTCAGGTAGCGAAGCCTTCTATCTTCTTATCCCCTATGCTTTGCTTCCGATAGGTTCTCTCGTCTCTAGATTATATATTCTTATATACTCCCATCTATTCTTGCAACGAGTTCGTTGCCGTGCTCAGTTGTCAGTTGGCAGTGGCAGATAACCCAGGGCCAAGCCCGCGGGTACGGAACGAGGCCAAGCCTCGCGAGTGACAGCGCCAACAGTTGAGGATCAGTGTCAGGGGGAGTTGTTCGTTCAGTTTGTCAGTTGGGTTGTCAGCTTGGTTTTCAGGGTCAGTGGATCTTTCAGTGATAGTCCAGTTTTTCAGCGACAGTTGTTACCTCGTTCTTGTCAGCCATGCCGCGCTGCAAGAACGTCGGTGGTGGCCCAGGGGACTCACCTCCATGTCCCCCGCCTTCCGGTCAGCGACCCGGGAAGGCGAAGCTGATTACGCGCAGGAAGCGCACCAGAGAGCAGAGGGAGGCAGACCAGGCCCGAGAGGTTGTCGCCGCCGCAGAGCGTGCTGAGCGTGGTGGCAGTGCTGGCGGACTCAGGATTGAGGATCAGTTGTCCCCAGAGCAGCGCAGAGCTATTGAGGAGATTGAGCGGTTCCACCACTCACCGACTGGCACGCTTATGGCTGCTGGTCGCCGGACGACGTTCACCTCCCCAGGAGTCGAGCCCCAGAGCTCGCAGCAGGGCCAGGCAGAGGCCGAGGCAGCAGAGGCAGAGGCAGAGGCACCAGAGGCCGAGGCAGAGGCACCAGAGGCCGAGGCAGCGGAGGAGGTCCCCGAGGAGGTACCCCGGCGTCGGTCCACTCGTCGCAGGACAGCGGTGCCACCCCGGCCCGATGTCCCTCTGCGGGGAGCACGTGCTCCGTCGAGGCGTGCGTCCCCGCCGATTCCACGACTAGACCTCCGGGGGGCTACCTGTTCTCATATCCAGACGCTCAGGCTCGTCCCAGTCGCGCAGTGGTTCCCGAGGGAGAGACAGCAGCAGGCAGGCCCAGCGTTCTATACAGTGCTGCAGGAGGACTTTTACCAGGGTTACAGGAATGCTGGCATCTCCTTGCGACCCTAGCATGTTTGTCCACTGGAGGCGATAGTCACGGCAGTTGGAGAGCAGATTCGCCCTATTCTCACTTATGTACCTGGTCTGGCGGACCTTTTGGGGCGGTCTGGCTCATATGTTGAGGATTGGGTCTTTCAGTTTTATGCTTCGCTATGGGTGCACCCGGACAGAGAGACCATCGAGTTCGCACTTGAGGGGGAGCACTACAGACTATTTTCGTCAGAGATCCAGGGTTGGTTTGGATTGACACGCTCACAGACCCGGATCCACGACTTGTGTTATGACAGGACGGAGCCACCCCGCCGCCCTCATGGTGGTGCACAGCCTTCGACGGACTTGGTTCGCCCATGCTTCACTGAGCCTTTCGGTGAGGGTTCGAGTCGCACTCCTAGGGACCTTACCACTACGGCTCGGATCCTCAACGCGATTCTCAGGCGGACCTTGCTTCCCAGGGTGGGCTTCAGAGAGGGACTCTCTAGGCTGCAGCTGTGGTTACTCGCTTATATGGTCAGGCAGCAGGAGTTCGACGTCTGGGACGTCATCTTGTGTGAGATCGAGGACACCGTCGCCGAGGGCATCAAGGCCCGCAGGAAGCTCCCTTATGCGCATTGGATCTCCTATATTCTTTGGAAGGTAGCTGCCACCACTGGTGCTCGT
This sequence comes from Coix lacryma-jobi var. lacryma-jobi, assembly GCA_009763385.1. Taxonomy (NCBI): domain Eukaryota; kingdom Viridiplantae; phylum Streptophyta; class Magnoliopsida; order Poales; family Poaceae; genus Coix; species Coix lacryma-jobi. The sequence goes on from CM019826.1 coordinate 142,598,154, forward strand.
CTCAGTCAGTCTCTCACTGGGTTCGCGACCGTGTTCCCTGAGGACAACATGAGTCAGTTGTTGGGACACGGCCGGGATCGCAGGCAGCCGCAGCAGCAGCAGGACGCTCCATCTAGTTCACGCCAGAGACCAGAGGTCCCAGAGTCAGCCCAGGAGCAAGACAAGACTGTCCAGGCACTCGCCGAGCAGGAGCTTGCCGATCTAGAGGGTGGTGACACGTTCGTTGCAGAGGACCTCACAGACAGCTCGGACGAGGACTACCAGCTCCCGCCCCGCTACCAGCCTCGAGCTCACGACACTGAGGTCGGGCCGTCCAGCTCCTCCGATCCCGCACTCCTTGCTATACTTGCACGGATGGAGGAGCAGCAGAGGACCGTCACACAGGACGTGCAGCGTTTAGCCCAGGAGCAGCAGCGTCTAGCAGAGCAGCAGGCCCTGACACAGCAGCAGGCTCAGGAGCGCTCAGACGCCCTGCAGCGTCAGATGATGGCACTACAGCAGCAGACCCTGAGTTTCATGGAGCGACTAGCCAGCGGTCCTCCTCAGTGGCAGTGGCAGCAGCCTCCCCCCCAGCAGCAGATCCAGTGGCAGCCACCTATCCCTCCCTAGCAGTTTGGGCAGCAGCAGCAGTTTCCGCAGAGCTCCTCCCAGTTCCTCTCTTTCACCACGCCACCTGGAGAAGCCCATGTGTTCAGTCCCTTGCGTACTGGTTTCACGCCACGTCCGACAGAGTCTCTGTTCGCGACGACCACCACCGTGACGCGGGACTTGTCTGCCAGCTTCAGTGAGCTCACTGGATTTCCCACTCCAGATTTGCCAGATCCAGTACAGACGACGACGACTCCAGTGACTTCTACCACTGAGACCCTCCCGAGCTCCGTCGCGTCTTCCGAGCAGGCAGAGCCAGTCTAGTCCGAGCCGACCACGTCAGTGCAGCCTGAGTTGTCAGCTATTCCAGAGCTTCCGCACTCCGATAATCATGTTGACACCACTACTGAGACTGTGACCGAGATAGAGCAGGCAGAGCAGTCAGTGCCAGAGCCGATCCAGACCGCTTCACAGCAGCTTCCAGCTTCAGAGGGTCAGCAGGCTACCGGCACCTCTTCTTCTGACTCCGAGGAGTACCTTCAACAGTTTGAGTTCTCTCAGCGTACTCCGGAGACTGCTCCTGACTCGTCTGCACCACCTCCGCCCTCCGACGCTTAGTTTGGCGCTTGATGCCAAAGGGGGAGAGTGGATGAGTATAGTGATAGGGGGAGCGATGTGAGAGGGTTTCGATGTCTTTTGTTGTGTTACTTTCACATACGCTCTTTTGTGCTTGTTTATGTGATATACTTATGCTTTGGACCTTTATGACATGTATGTGCTCACTATGATATATGATATGACATGTCATTTCGCCTTACTCGTTTACTAGTGCTCAATTCTCATTTGTTATGTATTCGAGCTCTTTACTCTTGCACTTGTTATTCACTCTAACTTGTTGAGTGCAGGATGATGGCATGACATGTTTGAACTTGCCCCTAATGATTTTCTCTTATCCATTGCAAGTTCATACATGTCATGATTTAAAAACCTCTTCTCTCTATACTCGATCTCGTGTTGTCATCAATCACCAAAAAGGGGGAGATTGAACGCATCTTGGCCCCTAGTGGTTTCGGTGATTGGATGAAACACAAGATTACTGTGACTAACGTGTGTTTTGCAGAAAGAGGATTGAGTTAGGTCACGGTAATGGCGACAATACGGGCATATGGAGTTCATGTCCCCTGGCGATGGATATCGTTTCGGTTTTCAAAGGACGGACGACGAAGACGGTGGTAGACTAGGCTAAGTGTCATATGGTGTTGGAGGACACTTAGGTAGTCTTAGGTCTTTGTTTTTCCTTTGGTCGTACTATAAAGGGGTGCGTGAATCAGTAGCTTGACCTAGATGAGTCTATTGAGGTAGGTGTGGTGCACACTTGTCATTTCATAGCCCTAGGTAGCTCAGAGAGATGCCTTATGTCGAGAGGATCAAAAGTCGTTAAGGCCGCGTCGCGATCCGAGTTCGTTTTGGCCTTGTAAGAGGCATCAGACGCTGGCTGAGGGGGCATCAGAGGCTCCGATGCCCACCCCGACTTAGGGTTTGGTTTGGTGCGTGGCATCGGAGGCTCCGATGGTGTCACATAGGATGCTCCGGTGTCACTGTTCACTTGGGAGTGAACTTTGGGAGGCATCGGACGCTGGCATCGGACGCTGAGGGCCAGCGTCTGATGGACGTCCAGAGAGGTTCCAGAGAGGTACAAATGGCATCGGACGCGTCCGATGCAGGGGCATCAGATGCTGCCCAGCGTCCGATGCTCCTTTATCATGTCTGACAGGCTGGTACAGTCGACCGTTGGTCGAGGTCATCGGCGCGTCTGATGCCCCCGCAGAGCGCTTGTCTTGTGCTGTTTTTGGATGGCCGGTTGAGGGAGTATATATACTCCACCTCCTCATCCATTTTAGTTGTTCTTGCCACTTCCATCAGCTGAGAAACACATTGTGAGTGTGAGTGAGTGCAAGAGCCCTAGTGAGGTTGAGTGATTTGCTAATTGTGAGAATTAGACACCTCCTAGTGAGAATTGAGTAGCAAGTGTGCATCCATCCATCTCTTTGGCCTTGTGTTGGTCAAGTGAGAGTTCTAGCTTGTTACTCTTGGTGATCGGCATCACCTAGACGGCTTGGTGGCGATCGGAGAGCTTGGTGATCATCCGGAGGCATTGTGGATGACCCAAGCCAAGTTGTGACCGGTAGCGAGCGATTCACCGGGCCGGAGTGGCGAAGAATCAGCTCGTAGTGAGCACTTGATCCTTACGCGGATCAAGGGGGAGCGATACCCTTGCGCGGGTGCTCCAACGAGGACTAGGGGGTGTGCCGACACCTCGATACCTCGGCAAAAAGATCGTCGAGTCATCTCTACTCTCTTTACTACGCATTTACCTTTGAGCAATTCAATTCCGCATTTACTTGTTGTTCATTCATATTGAATTGCCATGCTAGAGTAGAAATGGTTTAGCGATTGTCTTTTGTGCGGTTAATACTTGTCATACACACTTCTAGGCACTAGGGGGTTAATTGGGCTTGATAGGTTTTAATTCTTGCAAGAAGTTTTAGAAAAGCCTAATTCACCCCCCCCTCTTGGGCATCTTGATCCTTTCACACGTGTCGGAGTCTAGAATCCCCGTCATGGGGAGCCCGGACAGGCGTAGCCCAAAAATCTTGGCCACGTCCTGTAACTTCACTGTCAGCTCCCCGCAGGCGAGGTGGAAGGTGTGCGTCTCGGGACGCCACCTGTCCTGCAGCGCGGTCAGGAGGGCCGGGTCGAGCTGGCACATCGCGTGGTTGGTGACACGGGCCAACACCAAGAAGCCAGCGCGCCGTAGGAAGGGTGCGTAGCGCTCGTCCCACCAGTGCCAAAGGTGGGTGCGTGGCCTAAGCAGCGTCAACCGCTCCGGAGGGTCGTAGTCCGTCAGTCTGTGTGCCCGGTGCTCGTCGTCGTAGTAGGACTCAAGGAGAGGGTACGCCTGAGGGTTCGTCATCCTGTTTAGACAAAACATGGTAACAAGTTAGTACAGCGTCCCAATTAATAAATCATTAAAATAAATGAAAGACATATGCATAAACAAATCCATAAACATTCAAATTTTAATATAACTAAAGATACAAATCAACTTGTGTCGTTGTACACCTGTTGTCTTTGTCTACGATGGAAGGTTGCATTATGTCCTGGCATGTGGCAAACTGAGCAGAGGTTCGTGCTAGGTGTCTGGTCGAAGTCCCCTCCGCCATACCTATCCATATTGTTCATGTCCCCCTTTAGTCTCTTCTTTCTCCTCCTACCCTTACCTACCTTCAGTAGGTCTGGATCAGGCATGTAGTCTCTACCTAGATATGGAGGCCATTGAGTGGGATCAAGGTAAGGCTCGAAGCTGCTCTGCCATATTGCAACGGTGTTGCTTCGGCGATAGTACTCAGACATATATGGTAGGTCCTTGTAGTTATATCCGCGCGCTCTACAGGACGCAATCATGTGAGAGCAAGGGGCATGCATTATTTGCGGCATGTTACAAATGCATTCCACTCTTTCAAGATCGACTCGGTAGTTGCGACCACCATAACGTTCCCCGCCCAAGGTAGTGCCACCCTTTGCTCGAACATTATAGATTTGTCTGGTTGGTCCATAAGGCTCACAAGTTTGTTGCGTTGCCTAGATCTCATTTTGCTGAATGTGCTCCTTTCCCGCCTTTCGAAATTCACCATCCGTTTGTAGGTTGTCTTGAGCAATAGACCACCTGTTCACGAAGTACTCGTTGGTCTTGTGAAACGAGTACTCAACGATTCCAGAAACAGGCAAGGCTCTAACACCGGTGAATACCTTGTTGAAAGACTCTGATGAGTTGGTGGTCATTATACCGAACCAGAAACGGCCCTCATCGTAAGCAAGCGTCCACTTGTCCTTGTGTTCCATCTGTCTATCGATCCAGGCCTTGCCAGCACTGTTTAACTTTTGTCCAACTCTTCCATTGTTTCCTTGAACTTGTGCTCAGTTTTAACGCACCATAGCTCTTTCACCTTGGCACAAACCTCTTTTTTCTCTGCCGACGCCAGAAATTGGCGGCAAAGTGACGCATGCACCATCTGTGCACTAGAGGAGGACAACCCTCTATCTCCTCCTCTGCGGCACGAAGCAACCCGACATGACGATCCGAAATCAAACATATTGTCCGAGAAGGGCCTAACACTTGTATTCGTAGAAGGGCCATGAACCAAGACAAGACTCAACGTTCTCCCCCTCAGCCAAAGCGAAAGCAATTGGAACTATCTGGTCCTCGGGATCAACAGCCGCCGCCATCATCAACACACCCTTGTACGCTCCGGTCAAGAAAGTATCGTCCACAAGTATGACTGGACGACAGTATTGGTACACATGCTCTGTTTGGGCAAAAGACCAAAATACACGCTGAAGGACATGTGTAACCTTGTCGGTGTTGCGGTCTATATACTACCCACTGATGTGTGTAAACCATTTCAGGCCAGGGTTATAGTGTGTCATTGCACACAAAATCCGTGGAATCCTGTTGTACGCTTCATCCCAACCACCCCAACGAATTGCAAGGGCGATCTGCTTCGCACGCCACGCCTTTCCATAAGTCACCTTATAGCCTGTGAATCCAAATATGGAGATAATCAATTTTAAAACAGATACGTCGGCGTCATCGTTAACAAATGCCAAAATGTGTCGTGCAAGGTATCTTGCCGTCAATTGAGGATGTTCTTCTTGTCCCTCATTTGTAAAACAGGTATGCGGTTGTACTACTTTACTGATCCTCCACTTGCCATCAGTTCTCTTGCGAGCATTCAACCTCCACGGACAACTTCTACTCATACACTTCACGTGGTACCTCAAATTAATATCAGAATGGGTGACGATGTATGGTCGATGATGATGCACAGCATAGTCCTGAAGGAAAAGCTTCAGCTCAGACATAGTGTTCAAAATCATACCCTTCTGAAGAATCCAATCTTTATGGTTATGCAGTGTTGCCTTGCACAAATTCAACCCAGTATCACAAACTGCCTGATCCACCATACTGGCATCCCTATAACTGGGAACACCTCTAAATTGCATGTGAACCGACCTCAATTGTTGCAGCTCTGTCTCAGTGTAAGGATCAGGCGGAACATAATACTGTGCATCGCTCAAACGCTGCCACACGTCAAAAGGTGTATGATCCTCGGGTATATCAGTGACTATTCTCCCTGGAGGCTGCATATTCTGAGGAACCGGTTGTGGCATAGCACGAACCGGTTGTGGAATAGCACGAACCGGTTCTGACATAGCAGAAAGATAATTGTCCTCTTCTTCGTCATAATCTGAATCATAGTGTTCATCAAACATTTGTGCCTCCTGCTCCTCCTGCTCGAGCCGCTCTAGGTCGGCTACATCAAAATCATTGTTTATTTGGCCGACGTCAGCGTGGGCATTTTCAGATGGATAGATCGTCTCCTGCGTGGGTTGACCATCAACGTCCATACTCATTGGAGCTCCATCCTCATCATCCCCTACCTCCTGTTCTTCACCTTCGTTGCCATCATCCCCTTCCTCTGCATGCTTCCTCCAACCATCCTCTACCACAATCTCAGTCATGGTCGAATTGGATGCCATAACAATCCTCTGGTATTTTGCCCAATCGGCCTGATTGCGCAAGGGCGTCAACACATAGTTTGCCCTACTCTTGCCACTGTCAAATCTCCCTTTCAACGACAAATCACCATCAAACTTCTCCTTCAGACGCAACACAAGCTCCGTAAAAGGAGGACGCTCATCAAATACTTCGAGTTCTTCTTCCATGTTCGCATCAAACGACCCATCTCGTGTACTAACTGTGCCTCCATAAAACAATCTGACTACAGTGTCCATCTACAAAATAAATGGTGCAACTAAGGTCAGGTGATGGTCTTCTCTAAAGTAACGAATGACATAACTACTAACTAAGTTGGCTTCACTAACATAACTAACATACTAACCTAACCTAACTAAGTAACTAACTAACTAACCTAACTAACTAACTAACCTAACTAACTAACTAACTAACCACCTAAACTAACCTAACCTAACTAACTACCTAAACTAACCTAACCTAACTAACTAACCTAACTAACTAACTAACAAACAAGATAACTAACTAAGCAAATAAATAAATAACTAACTAAAATACTAACATATTTAACTAACTAATTAACCTAAACTACAAAAAAATACCAAAAAGGAAAAAAATACCTTCCGGTCATGGACGGTGGTGGGGAAGGTGGTGGAGGGGGCGCCGGTGGCGGTCGGCCGGCCACCGCCTGGCCTAGCCGAGCAGCTGGCCTGGCCGGGCTAGGGCCGGGCGGGGCGGGGTTCCGGGGCAGGGACGGGGCCGGGGCGGGGCAGCGAGGAGCCGCAGCGGAGCGGCGGCGCGGCGTAGCGGCGGCGAGTAGGGGCGGCGGCGATGGCACTGGGCGGACGGCGGTGCGGGCGAGGCAGAGGAGGAAGGAGGAAGAAGGCCGGTGCGCCCAGATCTAGATCGGCTTTGCCGCGCCAACCCGCCTGGCGCGGCAAAGCCGTTGAACGCGTCAGGCCTCCTGGCGCGACAAACGCACTAGCCGCGTCAACCCGCCTGGCGCGGCAAACTGACAAGCGAGCCCCACCAGGGCCTGCGTGGCCGGGAGGTGCCACAGTGGCGCTTTTGCCGCGCCGCCATGCATGGCGCGGCTAACGCTTTTGCCGCGCCATGCGGGGCGGCGCGGCAAAAGGGTTAGATTTGAAAAAAAAATTGAACAATGTTGTTTTTGTAATATCTTATTTAATTGGGTTATTAATAAAAAAATCAATATGGGAGGGACCTGAGTACCTAACTTCACTAGAAAATCATATCATTTTCCATCCAGCTAGCCTAGTGCAGACTTTCAGCCGCCCAGATGGATATACTCAGTACTCACGAGGAAAAGGCTGTTCCTCCTTGCATCTGTGTGGATTTGTTTCCATCCAATTCTGACGTGACCTGTTTGGCAATCAACTGAAGAGATTTCACTATTAGGGTTTGGTCGGAAATTTATGCTTAATTAATGTATTTTCAGTTCTAAAGAAATATATCTCTAATCATCTAAAATTAAAATTCTGAATCCTGATCTACCTAACAATCATGTTTCGGACCATTAGTTGATTTTTCGCTTGTATACAAATAACAAAGCATGGTTGATTAATATAAGCAATTAGTACAGAATATTGCTTTCATGGTCAAGTTTTTCTTGCCCTGCAGGGCAGTGGGATGGTGCCTGGAACCAGCGTCATATGCTAGCTGGAGCTGAAAACCCTATAAAGAAGGCTGAAGGCTCCACGCAGACAACTAACAGACCCTCTGTGCAGCTCCCAGCTTTGTTCAGAGCCCTTTCTCTTCTGTCCTTGCAGATTGGATATACTTGAGCAGGGATCTCCATATAGTAGTGATCAAGATGTATAATCCTCCAAGTGCGCAGGACATGTCCTACTACGATCATGTTCAGAAGCGCCATGAGGACAAGGGCTGCCTATATGCTTGGTACTCGCTAACCTTTCTGTTGTTTCTGTTCTTCTTGATTACACTTACTCTGTTACTTTTTTAGTGTTTTTGTTAACATATTTTCCATGATACCCATGATGAAAATTTAAAACGCTTTGAACTCTGAAACTTGTCTTCATTCCTTTGGGAAACGAAAGAAGGAAAGAATCTTGTATTGAGACTTGATATTAAAAGGTCATCAGAGTGAAGTTTGGAGAATAATTCACAAGTATATGGATTCAACCAGCCACCAATATTTCTCTAATAACCAGCCATAAAGAAGATTTCTGTGTCACAAGATCAGCCTAACATTAACATGCACATGTATACATCGGAAAGATCAAACTAGGATGTCATATGCAAATTACACCTTATGCTCTTCATATATAGAAATCAAACATTCACATGGTCTAGTTTTCTACTTTTTGATATTGAGTTAGGAATACCGTTGAAAAGCGGCTTGAGTTTTCAAAAGAGAAAACCATGTATGGTTTGAGGTTTCCAGAGCAATTGAGTAAACATGAACTGGGAAGATATTCCTTGGAAAGCAAACTAACATACAGTTCCCCTAAGAAAACCACTTCAAATCTTCTTCCTGAGGGAGGGAATAAGCTCAATTCGTCGAATACTTTTGAATTTTTGTCATAACATGCTAGCTTTCCTTTTGTTCAAAAAAAAAAAAAAAAAAAAATCTGTCTCCACTTAGGTTCTACACTCCTTTTCGATCACGAGTTCATAGCATGCTAGCTTTCTTCATCTTCAAAGTCTTTATTTCGACACGTCGATTCATCCCTTTGTTTAGCATCTGGCCTAGCATATCATGATCCAAAAACAGAGGAAGGGTCCATCGGCTATCATTTTCAAGGTCCCTACTGGGCTATAAATCGATGACAGCGAGGTCCAACCCACAAGTCACACTATTGTCCCTACACCGTAGTGCCTTTGGCTCATGTGATCAAATGGGAAATGTCAATTTGGTGGTTGCTGGTCATTTTCATGTGACATTTGCCTTCATCTAGATGTGATGTTGTCCTCCACATCGCTTCTATTGGAACAATTATCCTCTGGACTTTCAGTTTCAGTGGAGCTAATGATTTAGGTTTTAATTCAGACTGTGAGTAAGTTGTTGGCTAATGAACTTCAGTAAACAATGGAGGCTTTGTTCTTCTTTTCAGCCTGTTCACTGCGTGCTGCTGCTTCTGCTGCTACGAGACCTGTGAGTGCTGCCTGGAGGCCATCTGCTGCTGCTGCTAGTTCAGGTTAGAGGGCATGCATGGCATGGGCATCCGTCATCGTGGAGATGTGGCCAAGCGGGACATTCACAGCTAGCTGTCCCCATACTACATAGACTATTATCATCGAATAAACTGGTGTACTTATTATATGCATGTACATTAAAAATGCATTAGTGTCTGTATGATGTAATCGTGTTGTGTGTGCGCATCTTTATTTGCATTTGAGAACGCTTTGTGAGATGCTGTAAATTTGTTGTATGTATCTTGGTCAGACGATGAATTTATTTTGATGCAGGTGTATCAAGCTGAAATTACCGCACTCTTAAATCTGGATGATGTAGAGTTTCCCTAGCCTTTTGGTCCTTCTTTAGGACGCAGGAACAAAAACATGTGATTCACGAGCCTAGAGGCATAAAGAAAATAGTCTCACTGCTACAGAAATAGGCCTTTAGCCCCGGTTGGGAACGGGCTTTAGCCCCGGTTTTTCCAACCGGGACTACCAATCCGGGACTAAAGGCTTTCACCTTTAGCCCAAACCGGGACTACCAATCCGGGACTAAAGGCTTTCACCTTTAGCCCCGGTTGCTCCGAACCGGGGGTAAAGGCTTCCACGAGAAAAAATAAATTTGCGTTTGTGAGATTCGAACTCAACACCTCTCGCCTCAGGCACGCTTACCAACTGAGCTACACAACCCACGTGATGTAGTTCTGGATGTTTTCTTTTTGAATCCACTCGGGAAGGACCTTTAGCCCCGGTCGGTAACACCAACCGGGGCTAAAAGGACCTTTAGTCCCGGTTGGTAACACCAACCGGGGCTAAAGGTTCACCCTTTAGCCCCGGTTGGTATTACCGACCGCGACTAAAGGTTGGGGGACCTTTAGTCCGGGTTGGTAATACCAACTGGAACTAAAGGTCCGGTTGGTTTTACACACTGGGACTAAAAGTCTTTAGTCCCGGACGCAATTTGTTGCCGAGACTATAGCTCAATTGATAGATCGTTCTATGGCCATTTCTCTTGTAGTGTCCCTCCGATCCAAATCATAAGTCTAGATACATAGCAAAATAGATATAAAAAAATAAATCAAAATAACTTATAATTTATAATTTAGAACGTATAGAGTAGGACATACGGTTATGCCTTTAGCTTAATTAAGTCTACATGCATAGCAAAATAGATATAAAAAAATAAATCAAAATAACTTATAATTTAGAACGTATAGAGTAGGACATACCGGTTATGCCTTTAGCTTAATTGTTATAGCTGTCATTTAGTATTATTTTGCTGAGAAGAGGAAGTGGGGTCCAATGGCCAGAGTAAGCCAGCAAGACACCTTATAACCCCATCTGTCTCGTGAAAAAAATATCATTCTTATTTTTCAAAAAGTTAAATATTTTGAACTTAGACCAAATATATATATAAATAATTAATATTTATGGTACATAATTAATATCACTAAATCATAATAAACTTATTTAGTACACTACTACTAGAGAACAAGCATTTGGTCGATTGCCAAATGATCTTTAGTCTCGATAAAATATTACATCCGGGACCAAAGACTTTTAGTCTCGGTTGGTAACACCAACCCAACATTTAGTCCCGGTTAGTATTACCAACCCGGACTAAAGGTCCTTCAACCTTTAGTCCCAGTGTGGGTGGCCTTTTAGTCCCGGTTGGTGTTACCAACCCGGACTAAAGGTCTTTCATCCGGGGCTACAGGTCCTTCACGAGTGAATTCAAAAGGAAAGCGTCCAAAACTATATCACGTGAGTTGTGTAGCTGAGTTGGTAAGTGAGTTTATGCGCGAGACTAGAGGTGCTGAATTTTAATCTCACAAACGTATATTTATTTTTTTCTCCTGGGATGGCTTTAGTCCCGGTTATATACCCGGGATTAGAGGCACGAGAAACCGGGACTAAAGCTCGTTCCCAACCGGGAATAAAGCCCTTCTCTCCAGTAGTGATATATAAATATTGTTAATATTTTTTATAAATTTAGTCAAACTTTACAAACTCTCTATATATATGTGGCTATCACAATATACCTATAATTTACATACCCACTTGAGTCTTTGCTTTTGTGTGTACTCACGTCGACAGTCATTGCCGGCAGTCAAGGGCGCCTATCACAGTTGGTGTCGGATTGCTGTTCGAATATAGACGTTGCACTCTATTATGCCTGACAAATCCGAAGCAGTTTTCTCTTATCCTGGTCTATGCATTATCCATTGCAAGTCAGAAGAGAAGAGAGTTGAAGAAACAAAAGCATTTATGACTGTTTTTTATCGGATGCACGCGAGAAAACTACGGCAACTTATTATATAATAATTCCGGCTGTCACCTTAATTCTATGTTATGACAGATTAGCATTATTTTATCTGTGCGTTAGTATGATATAAGTAACTGCGAATAGACTAGCTGTCCAGCTGTCCCTGTAATCTCCATGCCTGCAATGTCAATCAATGAATGGGGTGGAATTCTTCAATTCTTCTCCTTTCTACACTTGAAGTGGGACAATGGCAAAGGATTACGTTAACATTCTCCAATTAATTCTTCACCTATCTAGACTTGTGAATTAAGAGGCTCTAGGAGTCAATTTTCTAGAATATTCTTCTCTTCATATGGGAAAGATCTTAAGGAACTTCTCTCAAACTGTCAAACAAGGTGGCTTCAGGAGTCAATTCCTTAGAAATTTTTATTATCCCTTGGTGGAAAATTAAGGTCGAAACATTATAGGATACCACTTTTGATGAGACATATGATGAGCCACGGAGGGACTCGAAGAAAACTTTATTAGCTACTAGGACAAATGCCCGTACGTTGCAACGGGAGAAGAAAGAGACTCTAAAAATCTTTTAGGTTAAGTTTAATCCGAAGTTTAAATTTTTAAACTCTAACTATAAATAAACTCTTTTGGGTTTAGTTTTAAAAAATAAAAGTAATGTAAGTAGATCCATTTCAAAATTTAATTTCATAGTACATATGCCCGTACGTTGTAACGGGAAAAAATACATTAGGATTGTTCGGCATGTTTTATGGCGGTTGTTGTTGTTTTGTTGTGATAGAAAAACATTGACCAACTTTGACTGATCATAAGCTTTAGCAAATAAGGTCATTAACACAAAATAAGACATGATTTATATTTGTTCCTTTCTATTAATTTTTTGAGCTATAATTTTCTTTATGATGGATTCGTAATGTATGTTAACATTGATAATAATATCATAATGTCCAGTTTATCTATACCTAATAATAAAGAGCCCCCGTTGGATGGAGCTTAGGGCCTTAACGGCAGCAACGGTGGCCGATCCAAGGAGGGGCGGGGATGTCAGGTGGATTTAACGGAGCTCACCATAGCGCCATGGGGTAGGAGAGGAGTAAAAAGTGTATCGCTGATGGTATGGAGCTCGGCGAGACCGGCTGATGATGTGGGGCAGAGGAAGATGAAGGCGAGGGCGACACGAGGAGAGGAGAAGACGGGTGAAAGAAGATAAGTACGTACCCGCACATACGCTAAGCATCACATTTTTTAAAAAAAAAATCAGTCAAAAAAATTTGTTTAGGGTAGAGGAAGATGAAGGCGAGGGCGAGGCAAACTATTAATTTTAATAATCAGTAAAGTCAATCACAGTTGAGCGGCACTTTGAGGTTGTGCTAATCAAGATGTCCCTCCATTTAAGCTGATTCTCAACAGAGTTCATCAAGATAATGATGACTAAAGTCAGGGGTGATAAACTTTGTCAGTGGATCTATCATCGAGCTATCATGCTGAAGTGGCGCTGATGTTTGTTAGTAACAAAGGAGCCAACTTTCAGGCTTAGCTTAGCAATGTGGAAGAAATAAGATTGGTACTGAATTCGAGCTGATGCCATGACGGAAGCACATGGAGAGGGGGGAAAAGGAAAAAATAAAATAAAAGAGGAATCCGCGTGCTGATGCTGACCTGTACGACGAGCAGACTGGGGATGCCGAGATCGGCCCTAAGATCGTTGACGAGGCGCTCCATCCTGCCGCCGTAGGCCGTGGCGTCGTCGAGCTCGATGGTGTCGCTCTCCCTTGGAACCAGAGCACGGCACCGAGTGTCCCACCGCCGGCGGCAACGGCGGCGCGCGTCCTGGCGACGGTGCCCTCGAAAACAAATAAATGCAGAAAGACCAAAGTTTAAATTGTTAATTTTGGCAGTGGTCCACAAGCCTTAATGATCTCACGTCGACCCCGTCCAGGTAAATATGGAGCAACGGGGCACAAGACGCTCTTCTTATAGCGTGAGCTCGTGGCTCATCCGCCTTCAGCTGGTGAGGTGGTGCTAAACGCCCAGACCGAAACTAAACGAGCGCTCGTCTCCGCTCTACTGCCGTTGAGGTCTCGTGGGCTACCGAGACTGGCCTTCAAGTTCGGGCCGATTTCGTTGCAAAGAGGTCCGGGCCGAGACGAAATAGCCAGACTGGATCGGTTTTTGCTCCAACCGGTGCCGTCGACCAGACGAAAGGGGAAGGGGAACCGACAAGCTATTAGTCTCATATCGGTCCCCTAAACTTGTGGGAATTCTATCCTAGTTAGTCTATATAAATAGGCTTGACGAAAACGGCTAGACAAAAAACAGTGAAGAAATTTTGCCTCTTTATTATAAAAAAAATATATTATAATTATATTATAATTATATTATTAGGTATAGATATAGATATATGGCGCACACCTATTTTCTATCATTTAAAAGAATGTAAATTTATTTATTTTTCCTTTTTTCTGAGACTATTTTTTTCCTTTGAACTCGTTCACTACATAGTAGTAGTAGATTTGACCCCCCCCCAAGTATAATATAAAACTGAAAACTTTCCTCATTTCTAGAAGCTCTGCAAATTAACCCTTGCTCATTTCTCTTATTGTGGCCCACATAGAATATTTTCCTCACCTTCTTCATCCCCCTCTCCCTCATCTCCTTCTAAGAGCATGGCTAATAACATAGTCCATTGCTGATAGTTATAGATGTCCATCGGGCCGGGCCGGCCCGGCATGGCCCACGTGCCTCCCGTGCCGTGCCTAAGAGGCCCACGGGCCTGGCCTCTGGCCCAGGCACGGGCCCACGGGCCTATTTCCGTATCGGGCTGGCCCGCTCAGCACGGCGATTCCTAGTGAACGGGCCGACCCGAGGCCCACAGAAGGAGAGAGGGGAGGGGAGAGGAGAGCCGAGAGCAGGAGGAGGCGCGGCCACCGCCGGCATGCTCGCGGTGGAGATGGGCCGTGCGGAGGAAGGGGTAGGGGAGAGCAGGAGGCAGGAGGCAGTGGTCGTCGCCAGCGAGCTCACCCTCGGGGCAGATCCGGCCTCAGGCGATGCCCGTGAACCACGGCGAGGCACGAGGAGGCGTGGCCGTGCAGGAGCCAGGAACCACCGGTGCTCTTGCTCTGGAGGTGGAGGACAGGAGGAGACGACCATCGGAGGGAGACGTGGGCACCACATGAGGGACGGCCACGCGACGCTGTGCGTGAGGGAGACGAGTGTGTTGAGCCTGATCTACCAAGAAGAGGGAGAGGAGACGAGGAAGAGGGAGGGGCGCCGAGCTAGATCCGTCGAGGAGAGGGAGAGGCATCGACACGGCGAGCCGGATCTGCCGAGGAGAGGGAGACGGGCGCCCTAGCCGGATCCGGTCGAGCGGTCTTCGTGGGAGGGGGAGGGGCTGGCCGAAGGGCGACCGCGGCGTGGGCGCGTGGCCGTGTTCGTGAGTGGGCATGGGCGCGTGGGCGGCGACGGCGTGGCCTGTGACGGCGCGGCGGGAGGATGGAAGTTAGTTTAGGGATTGGGGGTGGGCTGGCTGGCTGGGCTCTTGGTAGGCCGAATGGTCGGGCCGCCCTCTAAAAGTCGTGTCGTGTCGTGCCCGCCTGCGGGCCTGGGTGGCAGCCTAGGCACGCCCTGGTGCCTCGTGCCGGGCCAGCCTGAGCCCGCAAGGTGTCGGGCCGGACCGGGCTCAGGTCGTGCCAAAATGTCAAGCTTCGTGACTCATGTATATTATTGTCGTTTCACTTAGAACCTTCTATAACCCATTCACAATAGTTGATTGACTACTGATAATATGATAATGGTATATACTACACAGCATCAATATAATATGTATGGTACGTGGCTCTTACATCCCGCGTTTCACTTCTTTCTCCTTTCCTATATCTATATATCTCCCCCACCTCAACGTAAATACTCAATTCATCCCAAATTATAAGACCTTTGACTTTTTTGATATCAAATTTGACCACTCGTCTTATTCAAAATTTTGTACAAAATATCACTTCTTTTGCCGTGGCTTTACTTATTAATAAAAATTCTTCAAGAATAATTTAAATTTAACTTTGTTTGCATAGATTTTTTAAGTAAGACGAGTGGTCAAACTTGAGGAGAAAAAATTCAAACGTCTTATAATTTGGGATAGAGAGAGTAAATATGATGTGGCACGGCATCTCCAGTGTGAGAGCGAACCATGCAAACCACACAAAACGAACACAGTCAAAGTTTGATTGCTGCAGTGTGGATATTAATTTATGGAGCCCGCATAGTATATATAAAATAAATTTATCCGTTAACAACTGGCATGGAGGGAGCACACGCTGGGCTGCTGTACATGGGCGCAGCGGCCACGCCAATTAAAATAATCTGCTCGGTTCGGATGTTCTGCAAAGTCCGATTTCAAACTCTGACAGCCTCAGTTCGATTACTCCAATGTTGACGGTTCGTTTGCTATAGCCCACGGTTTGATTTTGGAATACACAAGAGCTGCTCTTATATCTTGCACCATTTTATCATGTTTGGGTCTAAGATGAGGTAGCCGAACACTCCACGCGATGCCCACCTCTTTTCATGCTGATCACTTGTTCATGGTTTTCATCACCCTCTCTCCTATCCATGCATGCACCAAAAGCTGAAGCTGCATCTCACAAAAGGTTAGAAAGAAATTAAACTGAAATCTGCCAGCGCCCAAGCAAGTGTCAACCGTTCTTGTCTCTTTTGCATGCCACGCGTGCCGCACGCTTACGTGGCAGAAACGTTGCTCGTACACTCCACGGACATGCTGGCACACAGTTGTCACTCGCCTCATGAATTGCTTGCCTTGCCTTGCGTTGCATACATGAATGATCTCATGTTTCTCGTTTTGTATACTACGTACACTATAACTGCAGTTTGTGTTAGCTAGCCTCCATTAATTTTGATCTCTTTCCTGTACGTCGACGTGCCGAGCTCTCGAAAACCGATCGACGATGCCGCCGCCGCCGCCGCCGTCGTCAGCCTCGACGCCGGCCGCCGCATCGGGCCTCTTCGAGTTCGAGTTCGGGTCCGCGGCGGGCGTGCCGGAGACGCACGCGTGGCCTGGGGTGAACGAGCACCCGTCGGTGAACTCCGCGGGCCGCGACGCGGTCCCGGTGGTGGACATGGGCGTGGGCGGCCCGGACGCCGCGGCGCGCGCCGCCGAGGAGTGGGGCGCGTTCCTGCTCGTCGGCCACGGCGTGCCGCGGGGCGTGGCGGCGCGCGCCGAGGAGCAGGTCGCGCGCCTGTTCGCGCTCCCGGCCCGCGACAAGGCCCGCGCGGGGCGCCGCCCCGGGGACGAGACCTGCACCCCGGCCGCGGCCACTGCCGGCTACGGCAGGCCGCCCCTGGCGCTCCGCTTCTCCAAGCTCATGTGGTCCGAGGCGTACACGTTCCCCGCCGCCGCCGTCCGCGAAGAGTTCCGCCGCGTCTGGCCCGACGCCGGCGACGACTACCTCCGCTTCTGGTACGTGCGTACGTGCTCTCCATCTTTCATGCCACGATCGTGCCGCCGTCGCCGTCGTGCTGTACTGTAGTACGTGTTACTCGTCAGTTACGTCACGCGATGATGCATGCGCCCACGTTGACTGCATGCGTGCATGCATGCGCGCGTGTCCGTGCCCCAGCGACGTGATGGAGGAGTACGACAGCGAGATGAGGGCTCTCGGCGGCAGGCTGCTGGACCTCTTCTTCAGGGCGCTCGGGCTCACCGACGACCAGATCGCCGGCGGCGAGACGGAGCGGAAGGTCCGCGAGACCTGGACGGCGACGATGCACCCGATCCTGTACGTACGTCAGGAAATGAATCTCTGACAGAACGCTTTTCTTGTCGTACGTGAGTAGTAGACGTACGTGCCAGTGCATGACTGATCGATCAACCGTATATACCTCTGGCTCGCTGATGGATGGATGATGACGTGGATATATATATATATATATAGGTACCCCAAGTGCCCGGAACCGGAGCGCGCCATCGGGCTGGCGCCGCACACGGACTCGGGCTTGATCACGCTCATCATGCAGAGCCCCGCGGTGCCGGGGCTGCAGCTGCTCCGCCGCGGGCCGGACCGGTGGGTGACGGTGCCGGCGCCGCCGGGCGCGTTCGTCGTCATGCTCGGCGACCTCTTCCAGGTGCTCACCAACGGCCGCTTCCGGAGCGCGCTCCACCGCGCCGTCGTGAACCGGGACCGCGACCGGATCTCCCTGCCCTACTTCCTCGGCCCGCCGCACGACATGAAGGTGGCGCCGCTCGCGTCCGCCCTGCTGCCGGGGAGGAAGGCCGCGTTCCGGGCCGTGACGTGGCCGGAGTACATGGAGGTCAAGCACAAGCGCAAGGTGTTCGGCACGGATGCGTCGGCGCTAGAGATGCTGAAGGTGGACGAGGAAGGAGAAGGTGGGGAGAGGGCCGAGCTGATGGACCTAAGAAACTGCTGCATTTAGCTAGCTGAATCGATTTTTATATCCGTTAATAAAGAATTCGTGAATAATAAGGGTGTTGTTTCAGGTCGCGGCAGACTGAATAATCTCCAACGGCCCTTCTCTTGCTTGGGATCGATCTTTTGCTTCGGCAGCCTGCATGCAAGCCACTAGCGTCTTCACAGCGGTGGACGTAGAATATTTATTATTTATGTGGAAACAAAATTTTTACATATACGTACTATACTTCGATAATCTATTTAACAATTTGGTAAATAATAATCATAAAATTTTCTTCGGCACTTAGTATATACTTCATCCGTCCTAAAAAAATACAATTCTAGCACAGTATTATGTTCTAGTACATTAACTTTGACCAATTATAAATTTAAAAGTATTGATATTTATAATACTAAATAAATATTATTAGAACAGTTACGAAATATATTTTTATAATAAATTAATTGGATACTAGAAATATAAATATTATTTATTAGTAAAAACTTAGTCAAACGTGAATTACTTTATATGACATGCTACAAACAAAAAGAATAGGGAAAAAACGTCCAGTGTTAAATTTACGTAAAGAATATAACTACGTCCAGTACTTATATCACGAGTACTAAGAGTCTTAACCCAATAATGTGACAAAATAAGTCTTAAATTTAACAGTTACACAAATTACAACACAAATAGTACTCATCTAATATACTACGTCTTATTGGGTTAAGAAATAGGAAAAAAAACAAAAAACAAAACAAAACGAACACTCCACTCGAATCGAACTTAGCACTCCTTGAGTTAGCAACGATAGCTGCACATACCAAAACATGCATTTTACATAAGGAAATTACAACAATTTTCATCTTTATTAAATAGGTTGCCGCGCGGACAATTTTGATAACATGATATTGTATTAAGAAGAGAGATAAAAATGAAACTCTCGTGACACGAATTACCAATCTCTATGAGTCATAAAATTAAATACCAATAAAACTATAGAATGAAACTCTCCATTAAAAGTGGATGTTTTATCTAAGTTCCATTTCATTTTGTATAACATAACAATCTTAAGAATAACGTTATGAAACTAGACTGACCTTATTGTAATTAAGTTATTTTTAATTTGCGCAATCAACAAGAAAAGTTCATAAGTTGCATGTGTAGTATTAAATCACACAATGATGAAATAGATGTCTCATATATAGTCCTAAATTTTTGCTAACGAGACGATTTCTTCATGAAACAATCTATTTCTAACCCTCCTCTCTCTCCTCTACATAATAAAAAAAATTCTACGTGGTATTACAGGAGACGACATTTAAGACCGCTAACATATACTTCATCCGTCCCAAAATAAATGCAAGTGTAGGAATAGACATAGTTACCAATACCTCAGTGAAATTAACAAAATATCCATATAAAGTTGCAATTGTTACGTTTTGGAAAGCGAAAAATTATGAAAAGACGAATAGAGTTGTCTTGTCTATATGTAGTTATATCTATTTTTGGATAAATTTTGAACTCTAAAATTGTATTTATTTTGGGACGGAGAGAGTAAGAATGTGTACTTGCCCATACAATGGAATAAACAATCAAGTGCATAGGGATTCCAAGTGCATATGAAAGGAATATGGGGCGGGAAGCTCAGTATGACACTCACCATACCTTGCTCGATCTCCCCGTGAAGCCCCTCTGAGTCGTTGTTTGACTGTCCACCATGGCTAATCGTTGGCTCGTCGCAGGGAAACATTGGACATAGGAGGAAGACGACACGTTACCCATTGGGCTGGCGAGTATTGATTGGTCAATCGATATTTGGGCTTCACCTTGGGCCAGTCGTTCTCATCGTTAATAGGCCAACACGTACTCAGCCCATCTGCACGTACGTACTCTCTCCCCAATTAATTCCATGACATTTTAGTGATTCACCAATCAGATTACCGTTGGGATTCTATGCTGGCGATGCAGCCAAAGACGCTTTGCTTCAAACACAAAGAAACAAGCAGTAATAGTTAACCAATCACACACTCATCAGTGTACGTACTAGATTTGCGGGGACAGCAGGCATCGTGCATGCAGAGAGCGCACTGGAGGCTCGTCAGCTCGTGGTCGTGGAGAGGTTGAAGGAACACATGAGCAAACGAGAACAATATAATACAGTATGAAATGAAATGCGGCACACTTTCACTTGGTTAAAAACAAAAGATGGGTACGTCGACGATGCATAGGCTTAATTATTAGCATGCATGCATAGCAAGCCTTTGAGCCTTCAGGTTCAGGAGTGAGACCTGCGCCACCTTGACACTGACACCGCCGTCGGCGTGCCCCGCCCCTGCTTCCCGGCGCTGAGCGGCGTCCTGTCGACGCCGCTGTCGGAGTCGTCCACCCTCGACGTCGCGACGGGGCCCGGGCCGCCGCCGAACAGGAACGCGGCGCCCCATCTGAACAGCCCCCGCCGCCGCCGGCAGCCGCCCTCCGAGCTCAGCCGGTCCACCTGCGCCTGCAGCGTGTGGCACTGCATCTGCATGCGTTGTAATTGGAGGCATCGACGCACGTCAGTCCACGTACATACGCGCCCATCTGACTGACACTGGCTTGCACGTACGCACACGCACGGAAGTACACAAGTGCTACTACGCTACCTGGAGGCGCGAGACGTCGTCGCGGAGGCGCCGCAGCTCGTGGTGCTGCGCGGCGGCGAACTCGCGCTTGGACGGGCACCGCGCGCTGCCGCTGCCGGCGACGACGGAGCAGGAGGGGAGGTCGAGGGAAGCGGCGGCGGGGCTCCTGATGATCTGTGCGTCGCGGAAGGAGCCGCCGCCGCCGCTCCACTCGGTGAGGCGGTGGTGGCCGATGAGCTTGCCGCCGCCGCCGTGCTCCGACGACAGGGACAGCACCTGCAGCACGCAGCGCACCGGCAGGCGGTCGTTCTGCACGGCGTGCGCGGCCGCCTCCGCGGACAGCTTGCGCGCGTCGATCAGCCGGCACAGCGACCGCCGCTCCTCCTTGGTCTCGCGCGTGGGTGTGCCTGCAAGGATCATGCATTTGTGTTCCACAAGGATCATGCATTTGTGTTCTGTTCATCGTCATCCCATTTTTCTCTTTCTTGATACTCCGTCTGTACCAAATTATAAGTCATTCAAAAAATTTTGGAGAGTTAAGTTTTCTAAGTTTGACCAAATTTATATAATAAGATAATAATATTTATAATACTAATTAAGTAGCATTATAAGTATTATATTCTTTATTAATTAGATTTTCATAGTATACCTATATGAAATCTTTGTGTTTCTTTCCATAATTTTTGTCAAACTTGACAAACTTTGACTCTCCAAAATTTTTGGAATAACTTACAATTTCGAATAGAGGGAGTACCTTTTTATGTGTCTAGCTAGCTTGTAAGTGAAAACTTAACATATCACATCATCTAAACCGATATTATGAATAAAGATCCTCAGAGTTTTAGATTATGGCCTAAAAATAGATCCATTTTAATACTAATAATTAGCAAATATGTCCATACGTTGCAACAAAGCGTACAATTTAGCAATTGTGCTCATGTCAATGATAACGAGTTAGCTATTTTGTTGGATTTAACAAGGTTTATGCCAACCCTAATGAACTAAATAAATTATAAGACCCATAATAAATACTGCTACACTAAAGGGTTTATGCCATATGGTAAATTGGTAGGTGATCGACTTAACTTAAATGATATCATGTGCACCACTACATTTATTGTGTGTTTAAGAGACAGATGAAAGCCAAGCCATATATGTGTACACGAGCTACGACACGAATGAACTTAGGAGGTCAGATCATTATATGAGTGGTGTGACACCAATGAAAGTTCTACACCTCGATCTAAACCCAGAGCGGAAGGACGAAAGTGATGGACCTCAGACCGAGGGGCAAAAGAGGAATGGATAGGCGGGACGGAGAGAAAGAGGCGAAAAAATCTCTGATATTGGATATAGAGATAAACAAAAAAAAATAACTACTATTGGAACCCCTAGGTTTTTATTTTAGGACTAATTTAAATTTAGTGGTTTCATAAATGGTAAGCAGTCTATACTTGTCATTTAGCCATTATTTAGACTAAACGGCCACTTAAATAAGCAAAACGGTCGTTTAAACAGGCCAAATGGCCAAATAAACAAAAAGTAGCTTACTCTCGTATTTAAACATGTATAAATAGTCTAAATGGTCGTTTAAACAGGCCAAATGGCCGAATAAACAAAAAGTAGCTTACTCTTGTATTTAAACATGTATAAATAGGCTAAACGACCGTTTAAGCGGACAATGGCTTGAAACTAATAAATTTAAAACAAACCAAAATGCTATGAGGCCTTTTAAAGCCATGTTCATTTTATAGTCATGCATGAGAATCAATCCAAGTCACATACCATTCCCTGAGAAAAAGAGAGAAAACGCCCGCTTTCCAAAGCAGACCTAAACTGTTTCATTTTCTTTGTGGTATAGTTGGAAACAGGTGCGGTAGATCGTCGAAGAGAGAGATACTAACAGGCATTAGAGGACGAGCTAGCACTGATCCAGCTTATGATGTGTACTACCAGCTACAACTAGAGCATCAGTGTGCATCACATATATACACGGAGACTCTCCATGTGCAGCGGCAGATGATTCTCTTGTTTTTTAGCGCTTGTAGATTGATGTAGCTCACGTGATCTCTATCAGGATCGCATTGTAGCAACGTATAGCTTGCGGACAATGGGAAGCCAAAAAGATATGGCTCCCTTTTTACCACCACCGATGTGACTAGACCGGATATCTGGTACACATGATTAGATAGCTAGAATGATACTACTACTAAAAAGAATCCAATTCCAACTTTTTATGAGAATTTGAACAATTTTATTTTTTTTATTAAAATTATATAAAAAGCACTAACATTTGTGATACAAATAAACCCATTCGATTATTTATATGAAATATATTTTTGTAGTATGAATCTTATTGGATATACATATATTAGCACCACTCATTATAAATTTGATCAAACTTAACCTAGTTTGATTGGTATAAATTCTATAGTTGCATTTTTTTTTATGGACGGATGCAGCACAAAGGATCGGAGTGGGGGATCACACTATAGGCGTCGGGAAGTAATTCCCCTATTTTGAATTTTTTGAAGAAATGGAAAAGGAAGAGAAACGTTCAGTAGACATTAAAGTGGAAATTCGAACTGGTTTTACTATTTGCCTATATGAAACTGTTTCTACAACATGATCATACTATGTGTGTGCAGACTGCAGACACACAGGTTGGCTCTCCAAAAAGGCCCTGTACAAGAACTAGCTACTACTGTGCTACTAGTTCAGAGTAGTCCTATTTTGGTGTCGGGTTTCTCGTGAAATTAAAATCAGACGCAGCTATAAATAACAGTTCGCCTGATAATCAAGACGACATTTTCTGAAGAGTTTGATGGTCCAGATTATTGATAGAGCTACTGCCAAGCATGTGGCTGCTCCGTGCCATACAGATACAGTACCCGGTCAGGCTCCCAGGGGCCAGGGCCCGGCTGCTGCATGGTACCGTAGTCACGTCGCCCGACGTACCGTACATCGTCGTCGCCTCTGCATGGATATTCGCGCGCCGGCCAATCACGCACACACCAACACCTTTTGGCTTCTCTCACATCCAGCCAGTTGGACTTGTTTAGACGAACCCCACCGACTGTATTCCGTCCGCTACACGTACTTACCGTAAAAAACGACTGCAGCGGGAGCCGCTATCCCGTTGGCTACGCGCGCGTGTTCGGGAAAGGAAGCAGAGCGGCCAGCGTTTAGCGGACGTGCGCTACCGGCCGGTGGCCCCACCACGCGTGACGCGGGAGCGAGAGAGAGAGGAGAGAGGGAGGTGCCCGTGCTGCCATTGTCGGAAGGAGAAGGGAGAGAGAGAGCTCCGTCGACGGCACGCGCGGGCGCGTGGAGAAGGAGAGCGCGGGTGAGCTCCGCCGCCGGGGACGCGCGGGCGAGGCGAGCTCCGCCGCCGGGGCTGCGCGCGGGCGAGGCGAGCTCCGCCGCCGGGGTCGCGCGCGGGCGAGCTCCGCCGCCGGCACGCGCGGGCGCGTGGAGAAGGAGAGCGCGGGCGGCGCGTGCGAATGGATAAGGAGGAGAAGGGGAAAAAGAAAAAGAAAAAAAAGGAAAAAAATCCTGACACATGAGCTCTACGGTGGATAGATGATGATATAGAGGATAAATGAGTGCGGGAGAATTGGATATAGAGGAGAGAATCTTGATGATTAGGCAGTATAGAGGATGAAAATAGAGGAATGCGAGTGTGAATAGTCTTATGCGCGTGTCATGCGACTTGCCACGACCCAGGAGCAGTTTAACACCGTCGTCATCCTTGTTATACTTGGACTCTCACTTAAGTAACTGTAATATAAGACTCAACTTTATCTAAGGTCCCTGGTTTGTTTGTATCATATAATTTCATTTGTTTTTCATGGCTCCGTTTTCAAATTATAATAGAGAAGAAAGCAACTACGACCTCTGCTAGAGGCATAACCATCCATTCTAAAAATAACATATGTAAAAAAGGCAAACGGGGAGGTAGTATCAGGCAAAAACTTGAAGACACGAACGCTTTATCCAACGGTTGATTTTAAACGTTGTTACTGAGATGTTGTTTAGAGGTAGGTGCACGATTGAATAAATAATGAAGCTCAATTTAGCTTGATTCTTTTGGGTGAACTATATATTGAACTTTTTTATTTACAATAACAGTGGTAGAAGATCGAGTACATATACAAGTATAGAAGGAAAAATGTGGGACTCTTCTAGAGGACATATATATATACTCGGTGATATAATTTTCAGTGAATACACAAAAATGCATGAGCACGGTGTTTTTTATTATATATAAACGTATAAAAATTCTATTTATAAACACGTTAATCTATGGGAGTATTTGAAACACACCATTATTAGCTCTGCAGTATATATAAAAGAACAATTCACGAACGAATGGCTAGCTAGAGACCGTTTTTCTAAACCTTGAAAGGAAAAAGGAAGCATATTAATATTTATATAGATGAAACCCATGATAATAATGTACGTGCGGATCGCAGTATAGTTAACCAAGCGAAAAAAACATGATCACGGTTAACCACTGAGAGATACTCGTAACTATGATTGCTCCGATGCATGCGCTGCACAAGGACGACTAATTTAAGCAGCAGAAGAAGATGTGAGAGCAATGGTTTGGCAGTTGGCGGTGCACTCACCTTGAGGTAGGTGTCGACGGCGCGGTACAGGCCGTCGTCGGCCGCGCGGGCGTGCGCCGGCACCGCGCGCGCCAGCTCCTCGAACTCGGCCGGCCGGAGCCCGGCCTCCAGCGCGGCCTCGGCCAGGTACGCGTCGACGAGCCTGGCCACCCTGGCGGCGGCCGCGCCGCCGCCGGCGGCCCTATTGGCGCCCTCCCGGAGGAAGCCGCGCACGAGGCGGAGCACGAGCGGCACGTCCAGCAGCGTGGGCGGCGGCGGCGCGCGCGGGGCCAGCGCGCCGCGCGCCAGCCCGCCGAACGCCGGGATCATCACGGCGCCCAGGGAGGCCTGGTCCAGCCGTCGCGCCGCGCGGGCCTCCAGGTCCCCGAGCAGCGCCGCGTCCGCGCCCACCGTGCTCCCCGCGCGGAGCAGCCGGAGCAGGAAGTCGCACGTGATGCCGTCGCTCTTGCTGGTGCTGCCGCCGTCGTCGTCCTTGTCGCCGCCGCCGTCGTCGTCGGGCGGGAGCGCGGCCACGAGGGACTCGAGGAGGAGCCGCTTCTTGAGCCACGCGGCCGTCGGGCTCTCCGGCGGGAGCAGGAAGCGCCCGGACGGGGACGAAGACGCGGCGTCCGGGAGCCACCTCGCCGCGTAGTGCGACAGCACGGAGGCGAGCTGGCTCTGGCTGCTGCCGGTGCCGGACCCGGAGGCGGCCGCCGCGGCGGGCGGCTTGGAACGGATGGCGGCGATGGTGCGCGCGAAGGCGTCGACGTCGTTGACAACGCACGAGTCGTCGCTGGCGCGCGAAGGGGTGGCGGCGGCCGGGGATGAGTAGCAGAGCCGTGGCTCTGGGGAGGCACCGTGGACGGTGGGCTCGACGGCGCGCGTGCTTGTGGCTCGAGGGGAAAGCAGGGATGGCATCATGGTGCTGGTGCCCCGGCCCGTCCCGGCCGCCGGCGTTTCTTTGGTTGGCCGCGACTCCGGGCTACGCTCTGTGCTGGAACATACTAAGCGCTAGAATGGAATGCGCCATGATGCTTCTTGTAGTGGTAGCTCATCGAGCATGGCAATCAACAGAGTAGAGTAGTGACATGGAGTGGAGCTACACTACACTGCCGAGTGAGTGATGCCGATATTCATCATGTGCCAGGGAGGGATACGTGGGGTATAGGCTTTGCTGCGGTAGTGCTACTGCTACCGTAGTTCACTAGTTCAGAGAAGTTTAACGGCTCCATGCCCCAGGTGCCATAGACATTACTAAAAAAACCTTTGTAGAGGCGGCTCCAGAAGATTTGTAGGGGCGGTTGGACCAGCCGTCTCTACTCAACCGTTTCTACAAATCACCAATTTATAGGGGCGGTTGGCCAGCCGCCTCTAGAAATCGCAAAAAAAAAAAATTAATCAGAGAATGACCCCAAGCCTTTGTAGAGGCGGCTCCAGAAGATTTGTAGGGGCGGTTGGGTCAGCCGTATCTACCCAACCGTTTTTACAAATCACCAATTTATAGGGGCGGTTGGCCAGCCGCCTCTAGAAATCACAAACACAAAAAAAAATTATCAGGGAACGACCCCAATCCTTTGTAGAGGCAGCTCCAGAAGATTTGTAGGGGCGGTTGGGCCAGCCGTCTCTACCCAACCATTTTTACAAATCACCAATTTATAGGGGCGGTTAGCCAGCCGCCTCTAGAAATCACAAAAAAAAATTAATCAGGGAACAACCCCAACCACCTAGCCCACCCATCTTCGCTATTTTTTTTGAAGTCGCAGCCATTTTTTGCGCGAATATCATGCATTCGCAGATGGTCGGATTCAAACTCACGACCTCACCCTCGCATGTACCCTCCTCTACCATTGCACCTCACCACCACTTGTGTCTATATTAGATTTTGGGTCTACTCATATTATACTAAATCGAGTTTAAATTAAGTCTTTGAGACCCTAAACAAATTCAAATAAAAAGCGGTCAACTACAAAGTTGTGTAACTTTTCAAGATCTACAACTTTTATTTAGGTTGTTTCTCCATCCGAGGTAATTTAAAAAATTTGAATTTTAAATTTGACAAATTCAAACGTAGATTTGTATGACAAGATGAATTCAAATCAAAAAGTGGTCAACTACAAAGTCGTGTAACTTTTCAAGATGTACAACTTTTATTTAGGTTGTTTCTTCATTCGATGTAATTTAAAAAAATTTGAATTTTAAATTTGACAAATTCAAATGTAGATTTCTATGACAAGATGAATTCAAATCAAAAAGTGGTCAACTACAAAGTTGTGTAACTTTTTATGATCTATAACTTTTATTTAGGTTGTTTCTCCATCCGATGTAATTTAAAAATTTTGAATTTTAAATTTGACTAATTCAAACGCAGATTTCTATGACACATTAAAATTCTATAACTTTTTAAGACCTACAACTTTTGTTTGGTTGTTTCTTTATCTGAGATTATTTTAAAAAATAAATTTAAGTACTTAATTTAAATATTCGACGTCTATTTGTAGGGACGGCTAAATATAAAACTGTCCTAGAAATACGATTCGTAGAGGCGGCTGGATATTGAGCCGCATCTATAAATCCGAGCTATTTGTAGGGGTGGCTCATAACAATAGCCGCCCCTACAAATGGATTTATAGAGGCGGCTCGTCTGGGAACTGTAGGGGCTATAAAAAAAATGAGACGTTGCTACAAATGCTTTTTGTAGTAGTGAGAGATAGTTTTTATTTATTTATTTAGGAGTCACTCACTCTGTGTTAGGTACCATTTGGCACACCTTCTCCTTCAACTTCAAGAGCTGTTTAAAACTGTTTTTGTATCGAGCGGATAAACTAAAACTGCTTCACCTAGCTATGAAGGCCCTTTAACCATGCTTTCACAAAGGTTTAAGGTGGTATGGAGTCAATAATAGACTTCATCTTATCCTAGTGGGCTCTGTATGGGTTTCTGTAAGAGGATGTTTTAAAGAGTTCTGCATATAGAATTGTTGTGTCAAAACGATTTATCAGAACAACTCTATCTCCACTGATGGAGCTGAAGGAGAGAAAATATTTATACCGGTGAAGTGGCATGCCAAATAGACCTTAGCATGTTTTTCTTTTTACCGATGTGTTCGCATGAGCGATTATTTAGCCAAACATACATATAAACACCATATTGGTTTATGCTATTTCTATTTAATCTATTTAGATATAGTCCAAACACTATATCACTATGCCAATAGGGCATTGTAGGGGCGGCTGACCCAACCGCTCCTATCAATGTGTACTTACAGTGCACCCACTGTAGGGGCGGTTGGGGCAGCCGCCCCTACAGAGCAGCCGCCCCTACAGTGAGATCCACTATAAGGGCGGCTGGTGAGTGAACCGCCCTATAGTGGATCCACTGTAGGAGAGGTTCACTCACTAGCCGCCCTTACAGTGGCTTACACTGTAGGGGCGACTCTAGATTGAGCCACCCCTATAGTGTATTCCTGTAGGGGCGGTTCAATCTAGAGCCGCCCCTACAATGCATTTTCCAGCAAAAAAATAAATATTTATATAATTCAAACCACAACACAACATATATATAATCCATACACAAGAGAAGTGCAAAGTTCATCATCCATATAAGTTTCCATCATCCATACAAGTTCCATCCACAAACATAAGAGAATTAATACAAGTCCATCCATCCATACAAGTTTCATCATCACCCACAAGTCCATTACATCCATACAAGTTCCATCATCACCCACAAGTCCATTACATAGTTATAATTAACAAGTCCAAACGATTTCAAAGGTAATCAACGTCCTAGAGCTAACCTTTCAGTCTCACGAAGGTGTTGGAGAGGCGGATTTGTACCTAATTCGGAAATGAGACTATGGTAAGTCCCTTTGACATGTATAATATGGTTCAATATGAAGTTGCAAAGGTCACCGACGATCTCTAGGAGCTCGTCATCCTTGTATGGGTCCTTTGAAGTGTTTTTCTCTTCGTTTCACTACAAGAGAACAAGTTTAGGTTTAGTATCTCATAGCATCTGTGAACTTTTCATACTACGAGAGCGAATAGGTTCAATCTTACCAAGTTGGGGTGTCTCCTGTACGGACCCCTGCAACTAATCATACAACATACATAGTATCCACAATGTACACTCCCTGGCCTTTGCTTGGGGCACTGTGTATATGGAGATGTTAAGTAATGCTATTCACAACGACATAATGAAGTACCAGAGTAAATGACACTTACCGCACATAGAGTTTTGATATACAAATCACACTTCCTATTAGGGTCACACCTTCCCTTATGGTGATTGACATAGAACCGAAATGCCCTGTTAGAATTATTATAGAAAATGCAACTTATTAGTATCCAAAGGTGAACGTTACAAGTATATATAAAGACATAAAAGGTAATGAGGATTGTCGATATACATACGTCTTGAGAATCGCTATGAAGTCTTTGTATAACTCTACTGCAACATCCGCTGGATCAAAGACCTATGCCATGCTCCTTTCGACGTTGACACATATACAAATCCAGTGATTCCTGTTTTCACTTAACCTAAGAAAGAAACAGATAAGCTCTTTAATTTGCATCAAACGAAATGTATCGAACAAAGCCTTAAGTATAGAGTCGAACTTACTCGAAGTTGTATGGTATGTATATTGTAGTGTTATGTTGGAGTTTTTTTTTAACAGTGAAATAGGAATGTGGCAACCCTCAGGGACTCTTCCCTTATCTTGTCCCTCCGGATTTTCTCCTTCTCATGCACTGTCTTTCCAGCATCTAGCTCTTTGCAATCCAGTTTCCACTTTTTGGGGTACTTAAATCTTGTTTGTGCTATAGGTTGAGGGTCTACATACCTAGATTTGTAACTTGGAACCTGTTTCACAATGTGTGCTTGCATTCTACAAATCAGAGTGTTGTGTTAGTTACAATAAAGTCCAAATGTTACATCGGTACCATATCGAGAGGGCAAAGACTACTTATAGGCACCACGTGCGAATTAGATTCACGTCCATTTCTCCTAGGTGGAAGCAAGTCTGCATGTCACTGAAGTCGAAGGCAATTATCAAATATGGGGTTCCAAATGTGTCAGAAGGGATGGATGCCTGTATGGTCTCGAGTGTCGTGGGATAGCACGCAAGTACCAATCATGGAACTTTTTCATTCCAAGTGGCATACACTGCATGGTCCGGTTTGGTAGGAACTTCTTGCCTCTCACATATTCTTTTGGGCAATCACTAGACCATTTGATGGCTTCAACATTGGGATACTTCTTTACCCCCTGGTGGAGTTTGCTACTGATGACTTCCTCATAAGGACGTGCGCTGCCATGTGCACTGCCATGTTTACGTTGGTTCTCAGGCTTGAACTGGTCATGGGCATGCCACTTGTGAATCGACGTGACGTCCAAGATTGGCTCATATACTGGCCTTGTATGGATGGGATACTTCATCCTGAGTTCCCATTCAGGCGTACCCTCATCTTCTGCACTCCCACCCTTAGAAGCCACTCGTTCATGTATCAGCTGTGTTTGTTGAGAAGGCTGTTGCATTTCATCACGGCCTTGCTCGGCAGGGGCTAGAGAAGGTCGTGGCATCTCATCATGTCCTTGCTCGGCAATAGATGGAGAAGGTTGTGGCATGTCATCATGGCCTTGCTCGACACGAGCTGGAGAAGGTTGTGCCATGTCTGGCCCGTTGTGGTCACGAGCCAGTGAAAATACCTCCCCGTCCTCCACATCTCTCACCGGATGCACATCAGTGGGAGTTGGGGAAGCAACATTTAATACAATGTCCCGTTTGTACCAGAGGATGAACTGGTTCATAACCTCTCCTAGTAAATCCAGCCCTTCAGGAGTTGCGTAGTCTATCTTCCACGTCGTGAACTCGTGCTTCACGGTATGCACCTCCACCCGAGTGTAGTCCTGCGGGAAGGAATTGTTGTGCCACTTGCCACCAGGAGGATGTGCCACACCAGTTGCCACCTCCATCACCGTGTTTTGCCTGTCGACGAGGACCACCAAAGTGCAACTAGTTGGCTCCCGTAAGCGATCGACGACGGTTGTGCCTGTAGTGGAACCCTGGCTGCTTGGAACATTTGGAGGGATCCCAACTAGAGCCAGTTCTCCCGGTGGCCCCATCTGTGACCATGGCTCCGTAGATAATTCTTGCGCCTCCAACGCCTTTGCAACTAGAGCTGTCACTTGGATCTCAAGCTCAGAAGCTCGGTCTCTGTCATGTTTCTTGTACATGTGCTGCTCTCCCTGGAATCCACGCTTCCATGTCGTATGTTTTCCTACCCCTCTGGTCCGGCCTGTGTGCTCGGGGTTTCCCAAGCCAAGGCTAAGCTCGTCTCTTTCTCTGGAAGGAAGGAATGTGCCCTTCACCTTGTCTTCGCCATACTTCATTATCCTTGATACTGCCTCTTCAGTCTCCGTGGAATTAAACTTCAGACCATTGCTGACTGAATCCACACTCCTCGCATATATCCAATGACGAGCGCATGGCTTCAAGTTCATCAATGACGTATTCCCAGAAGCTTCGGCCTCTTCGTCCATCTTCCTAAATTGCTCCTCCTAATGAGCACACCACTATAGGGGCGGCTGGTGATTGAACCGCCCCTACAGTGGATCACTGTAGGGGCGGCTAGTAACGATGGGCACCAATACGCCACTGTAAGTACAGCTCCAACACCAGCCGCCCCTACAGTGAAAGGGACCTCATACTTACAGAGCTTTTTTCGGGTAGTGTATGGTCATATGCGTTTCTACTTAATCGATCGATCCGTTTGATCATTTATTTATTCGATTTTTGAATAATGGCTAAATGGTTGTGTAATTTGAATAATGACTAATTTGAATAATAGCTTAGAGCATTAGTTCGGAGAAGGTTAACGGCACTGTGCCCCCACATGCCATAGACAGTGGTGGATTTACAGGGGGGCTGGTTGGGCTCCAGCCCTCCCTACAACTAGTATGCTAAAGAAAAATATAAAGGATGAGGTATAAACATAGGTGAAAAATGAAGAAAAAAATAAACAAATAGAGGAAGAAGATGTTGAGAATGACGACGTGGAAACGAGGAAGAACACAAGATCAAACCACACAGAGACACAAGATTTAACGTGGAAAACCCTTCCAATGTAAAAGGTAAAAACCACGGACGCCAGCCAGCAAACACTCCTCACTATATTCAAGAGTTCTGGTACAACGCCGTATGACGGCTTACAAGTGAATCAATCAAGGCGAAACCCTAACAACGGGTATGTATACCGTTCCGCGGGGGGCGAGCCCCCCGCACCCCTCAAACGTCCTCGGGGTCAAGCCTCCGACGACGGGCCTCTGAATTTGGAACATATGTAACAAACTCCACCTTGCGACAAATTCATCTTGTAGCATCAATCAACACCTTGATCCTGAACATAGCAAAAGAAAATATTTATGGTGCCAAATAGCCTCTTGGGCTAATCAATTAAGCCATCTGAGCTTGAGCAAAGCTCAAACTTAGCAACAGGAACCGACTTTGTCATCATATCAGCATGATTATCTTGAGTACTAATCTTGCATACCTTTAGCTTACCTTCCTCGATCACATCAGGAACAAAATGATACTTGATGTCAATATGTATTGTCCTCTCATGAAACATTTGATCTTTGGTAAGGTAAATGGCACTTTGACTGACAGTGCAAATTAATGCAAGAATCAACTCCACACAGCTGAGCGTACAAACCTTTCAGCCAAATTAATTCCTTGTACGCTTCAGAAACAGCCATGTACTCTACTTCAGTAGTAGACAAAAGCAACAACAGACTGCAAAGTAGCCTTCAAACTCACAGCACAACTGCCAACAATGAACACATAACCTGGTGAGAGATGTCCTCCTATCCAAATCATCAGCATAATCTGAATCCACATAACAAATAAGTCCCTGATCAGTCCTTCCAATCTTCAAACAGAAATCTACTGTGCCTCCGAGGTACCTGAAAATCCACTGAACTGTCCTCCAATGTTCTTTACCCGGACTAGACATGTATCTACTAACCAAACTCATAGCATAAGCTAAATCTGGGCGAGAGCAAACCATGGCATACATCAACGACCCAACAACACTAGAATAAGGAACTTTTGACATGTGTTCAATATCTTGATCTGAACTAGGACACTGAGCAGCTGACAATTTAAAGTGAGGTGCAATAGGAGTACTAACAGACTTTGCATCATGCATGTTGAAACGCTGAAGAACTTTCTTAATATAATTTTGTTGACTAAGAAACAACAAACCAGATTTTATGTCTCTAGTAATTTCCATACCGAGTATTTTCTTAGCAGCCCCAAGATCCTTCATATCAAATTCACTACTCAACAATTTCTTCAATTTAGTGATTTCAACTTTGCTCTTGGCAGCAATCAGCATATCATCAACATATAACAACAAATATATAGGTGATCCATTAACATGCTTAATGTAAACACAACTATCAAATTTTGACCTCTTAAAACCGTGCGACAACATAAATGAATCAAACCTTTTATTCCACTGATGAGGGGACTGCTTCAAACCATACAAGGATCTTTTTAATTTGCAAACAAATTTCTTTTTGCCAGGCACTATGAACCCTTCCGGCTGGTCCATATAAATATCCTCCTCAAGCTCTCCATGCAAAAATGCAGTCTTCACATCTAACTGCTCAAGCTCAAGATCATGTGAAGCAACAATACTAAAGAAAGTACGAACTGAATTGTGCTTTACCACTGGAGAGAAAACATCATTATATTCAATACCCAGAATTTGATTGTAGTCTTTTGCTACTAACTTTGCCTTAAACCTTGGAGGCTCGCTTGGAGATAAACCCTCCTTTCTCTTGAAGATCCATTTGCAGCGAACGGTCTTCTTTTTCTCAGGCAAGGACACAACCTCCCATGTGCAATTCTTCTCGAGAGACTGCATCTCCTCATGCATAGCTGAGATCCACTTCTCACGATCATCACCAGCAATAGCTTTAGTATAAGTTGCTGGCTCATGCGTATTCTCCACCTGTTCAGCACAACTCAAAGCAAAAGAAGTAAAATTACATTCTTCAATAAAACGAACTGGAGGTCCATAACCCCTCTTTGATCCGTGATGAGCAATAGGCAAATCCTCCTATGCCTCAAAAATAGGAGTTGAGTGCTGAACATCGTCATGAGCATCATTATCAGCAACTTTATCTGAATGATAAACCAGCTCCACCTGCTCGCCTGCCTCATTATCTACATGCTCCACCTGCACGCTCATATGCTGCAGCTCTTTTTCAGAATTATCTGGAACATGATATGAGGATAAACTGTCATTAAACATCACAGATTCATTGAAAACAACACTCCTGCTCATAAAAGTCTTTCTTGTTTCAGGATTCCATAATTTATATCCTTTAACTCCCGAACCATAACCAAGAAAGAGACATTTAATAGCTCTAGGCTCTAACTTTCCATTGTCAACATGAGCATAAGCAGTGCAGCCAAAAACTTTGAACTGTGATTAATCAGCAGGTGTACCTGACCATACCTCAATGGGAGTTTTCTTATTAAGTGGAATAGAAGGCGACCTGTTTATCAAGTAACATGCAGTATTAGCAGCTTCAGCCCAAAAACGCTTGCTCATCCTTACATTGGACAGCATGCAACGGGCCTTTGATATGATGGTCCTATTCATACGCTCAGCCACACTATTTTGCTGCGGGGTGTGAGGTATGGTGTAGTGCCTAACAATGCCTTCTTGCCTGCAATAATCATTAAAAGCATCCGAACAGAACTCTCCATCGTTATCAGTACGAAGCAATTTTACTTTCCTTTCAGTTTGCCTTTCTATCATCACTTTCCAATTCTTAAAAGCATCAAAAGTGTCATCTTTATTTTTTAGAAAATATGGCCAAACTTTTCTAGAGTAATCATCAATAATTGTAAGCATGTAACGAGCACCACCAAGAGAAGGCTTACGGGAGGGACCCCATAAATTAGCATGTACATAATCAAGAGTACCTTTGGTGGTATGAACTGAGGTGTTGAATTTTACCCTTTTGTGCTTCCCAAAAATACAATGCTCACGAAACTTCATGTTACTCAAAGTACAACCATCAAGCAGGTTTCTCTTCATCAATTCTGCCATGCCAAGTTTGCTCATATGTCCCAAACGCATATGCCAAAGGTTAGTCTTACTAAGTTCATCATTAGTAACAGCAGCAGAAACAAAACCATGTAATGTACTTCCTCTAAGAACATATAACTTTGCAGAATTCATGTCAACTTTCAAACAAATGAGAGAACCTTTTGATACCTTTAAAACTCCATCTGAACCAGAGTAATGTAATCCTTCTGCGTCGAGCGTGCTGAACAAAATGAGATTTATGGACATCCCTGGTATGTACCTCACATTCTTCAGTGTGCATGTCATGCCATCATGTGTCTTGATTTTAATAGAGCCAATCCCCATAATTTCACATGGGTTATCATCTCCCATACGCACAACATCTCCTTTCTGCACAGGCTTATAGGAACTAAACCAATCTCTGTTAGTGCATATATGAAATAAACATGCTGAATCAAGTACCCACTCATCATGACCAGAAACACAACCAGCAAAAACAACCAGACAATCTCCAGAATCAAAATTATCAGCAGCTGTAACAACAAAAGCCTTACCATTAGAATTATTATTTTTCTGCTCTTTTTTCTTGAGCTTTATGCAATCCTCAATAAAATGGGTGTTCTTCTTATAATACTTACAGAACTTTCTAGACGGTTTGGACTTAGAACGACTCTTGTCACGATTATTGCCATCATTGGAGGATCTATGCTCAGATCTGCCTCTCACATGTAATGCTTCGCCCT
This sequence comes from Coix lacryma-jobi var. lacryma-jobi, assembly GCA_009763385.1. Taxonomy (NCBI): domain Eukaryota; kingdom Viridiplantae; phylum Streptophyta; class Magnoliopsida; order Poales; family Poaceae; genus Coix; species Coix lacryma-jobi. The sequence goes on from CM019826.1 coordinate 142,634,281, forward strand.
TAGAGGACGACGACCCGTCGGTTTGCACCATACCTCTCATCTTTTCCCTGGATTGGAGCGCCTCATAAACTTCCGCAACAGTTAGTTCATCACGACTCAAAAGTACGGTGTCACGGAAATTAGCATATGAATTAGGCAGTGAATATAACAGTAAAAGACCTAAGTCCTCATCATCATACGTCACCTCCATCAACACTAGGTCGGCAATGATCTCCTTGAACACGGATATATGACTCATCACCGCACCAGTCTCCTTCATCTTGAGAGTGAACAACTTTATCTTCATATGCATCTTACTGGTAAGATCCTTGGACATACAGATCGTTTCCAGTTTCAACCAGAGTTCTGCAGCAGTCTTTTCCTGCAGCACCTCTTGCAAAATATCATTATGGAGATGAAGTTGAATTAGAGACAGAGCCTTACGATCCTTTCGGACTTCCTCCGGAGTCCAATCCGCCTTGGACTTCTTCCCGAAACATTCCAGCGCCTCAACATAATCATCTTTCTACGCCAGAAGAGCCCGCATCTTGACCTGCCATAGCGAGAACCTCATCTTGTAATCCAGCAGTTGTAGATCAACCTTCATCGACGTTGCCATGGAACCCTAAGCTGCAAACACAGCTCTGATACCACTTGTTGAGAATGATGACATGGAAACGAGGAAGAACACAAGATCAAACCACACAGAGACACAAGATTTAACATGGAAAACCCTTCCAATGTGAAAGGTAAAAACCACGGGCGCCAACCAGCAAACACTCCTCACTGTATTCAAGAGTTCGGGTACAATGCCGTATGGTGGCTTACAAGTGAATCAATCAAGGCGGAACCCTAACAACGGGTATGTATACCGTTCCGCGGGGGGGGGGGGGGGGGGGGGGGGGGGAGGGGGCGAGGGCTCGCCCCCCCCCCCCCCCGCACCCCCCAAGCATCCTCGGGGTCAAGCCTCCGGCAACGGGCCTCCGCTTCGCTACGTCAGAAGTCGGCCAATATAATGACCAACTGAATTTGGAACATATGTAACAGAAGAAGAGATCAACCCCCTTTAATCGTGTCCTGCATCCACCACTGGCCATAGAGATACATTTTATTTAGGGACTCACCGTACAGTAGTAGTGTGCTCATTTTCCACCATTGTTTATTATTTAAACATCGTGCATTTTCATTTAATTAATCATTTATCATATACCCAGCCATATAGCCTATTTAAGTAGCTATTTGGTCCAAATAACAGCTAAACGACAGTTGGCCAATTGTTTACCATTTGGCATTTAGATTTTTTTCTTTTTTCATTCAATGAGCGAAGCTACGTGTAGGATTTGTTTGGATGAGTTAAAAGTAATTGTTAGCTGATTATTAATGGTACTGCTAAATGTTAACTGGCTAGTAATTAGAGGTCTGTTCGCAGTGCTGGCTAATAGACGGAAGGATTCTTAGTAAAGATCAATTTTGCCCTTGAATTCTACTGCTCCCACTTACGGAGTAGTAGGTGGGAGTGCAAAGTGATGTTTTGCAATGCATTAGCTCTTGTTAGCTGGCTTCAACTAGCTAGTGAGCTAAACATTAGCTCTGTTGGCTAACAATTAGCCTACCTATTAGCTCAGATGTTTGAATTAGTGTTATGGCTAATTTAGCATGTAACAATAATGAGTCTTATGTATTCAAACATGCTCAATTTGAATGGAACAACAAGTATATATATATCTTTAACCATTCGGTTGTCTCTCTCGCGCACGCTCTTCTTTCTATATTGATCTTACGTCAGAGTACCCCCGCTCCCTGGCCTTTGGTTGTCTCTGGTGGTACCCAGTTGTTGCGTCTTCCTCTACCACCCTTGTTGGCATGCTTTCTTGTGCCTGTTTTCTCTTCCGGTCCATTCGATTTTTTTCGAACATTGTAGGTCAAGTATAATAGTATTGTGTCTTATAAGCAGCACAATTGTTAAAATGTTGATCCTATGGTTTGATTTTACGCCTTTATCATCCTTGTTTATTGTGTTGATTCAACAATTCTAGTAGTTATATGGTTAAATGATTTGTGATCCTACATTCCTACCATTGGAGTTTAGATCCATTTAGGATCAATATCTTAACAACCTTGACACATAGTCTTATGTAGTGCCACATAACCTTGAACCAACTTATCAGAAGACATGTACAATGAGTTATCACAGAGTAACTCACGATTCATTAATTTATGCGTAAAACAAAAATATATTATAAGTTACATGGCAACAATAGCACATATAATGGTGCAAGTTTTGCTTATGAGACGGTTGTCTTGTGAAACAACGACATCCTTGTTTACAAAAAAATTTCCGCGGCGGGCGAAATCGGTGCAAAAGTCACCATAAATCATTTTTCCCCGGGCGGTTATAGTGTCCGTCTCCAAAAATAAAAAAGGCATGCAACCCAAATCGAGCCTGGGCCTGGATCTGGCCTGCGCGCCGCTGCCACCAGGGCTACTCGATTCGGTCACCAGCGGTGGATTCAGCCACCACGACCACGGATCCGGTCATCAGCAATGGATCAAGCCACCAGGGTCAGCGGAGGAGGAGATGAGAATGCAACGCGCCGTAGGAGAAGCCACGGTGGTGGAGGTGCTCTGGCAGTGGATCTACTAGGTTGTTGTCGGTTCTGGCAGATCCGGGTGCGGCCCCGCCCGCGTCGATGCTAGAGAACCGCACCACCCGCCTTCGTATCCCGTCGTGCTTACCCCACTAGAGGGGTCGCTCGCCCATGCTGCACCTCGCGCCCTGGAGAGGTGAATCCACTGGAGTGGCCGCTTGCCCATGCCCTCCCCCCAATACCGCAAGAGAGGTGAGGCCACATTTCTCATGCCCGCTCCCCAAGACCCACTTCCACTAGAGAGGTGTGAGAGAGAGAGAGAGAGCTGTGTAAGAAGAGAGATGTCTCGCGCTGCATAGAGAGGAGAGTTGGGTGGAGTGAGTGAAAGGTTCCCAAACTGTAAGTGCATCTAGCCCTTAGTGGGTTTTGGTGAATTGAATGACAACTCAACTAAAGGTCTAACGAGTTTGCTAAGTGTATCAAAGATTCAACAAGAAAAGCAAACTTGATGGTATTCCACATAGTGTTGAAATGAAGGCCAAAATTGTGTATTGTTGTGTTGGAAGTTTATGGAAATAATCTAGTTCAAGCAAAAGACAACAATGCTATTGGAATCAATGAGATGGCTTCTATGTTGTGGGATATTATAGCATCATGAGAAAGCAAGCATATTTGACAAGTGACAAATGAGACATGAGTTGATGACTTGGATTGGTCTCAATAATGGGTTGCTTTTCATGAACAAGAAGAGTTTGATAGTGGATTAGCTTTGATCAAGGTTGAAGAAAGAAACAAGAATGCATAAGTGAAGAAATGGCAAGCAAAGCTGAAATGACAAAGGACACAACTCATATTGGATATAAGTCGGTCTCTACTTTGGTTTGCTTGTATGGATAAATATTTGGGAAATCACTTTGCATTGATTTGATTAAGCTAGAAGTATGAAGATGGAGATTGATGTGAGTGTTGAGTGTCAAGCCAAAATGGAGAGAATATAAGGAACCGTGAATTGGCTTGACCATATTGATGTTGATTCATATGTGACACTCTATGTGAAGCTTGATTGATCTCAACATTCATATCTATAAGATGTTCAAGCAAGGATCACAATATTGAAGAAATGATTATTCAATGGATGTTTAATGCGATGTGACTTGAGTATGGCTTGATAGGGTGAAGATAGCAAGGAAAGGGCTTCGAGGTACTAAGCGAAGGTGAAGGTCAAGGAGACCGAGGTACTATGGCTAGGGTGAAGAAGAGAGTACTTGCATTGAGTTGAGGTACTAATCGAGCTATAAGGAGTCATATTATGTTGAGGATCAAATCATTAGTGGAGGTGACTTGAAGCCATGGACTAAACTCACATGTGTTGGAAAGATTCAAGTCACAAGCTCAAGGGTGTGTTTGCTCAAGAGATGAGACAAGGATGGTTGCAAACATTTATGAAGTGATATTGAGGAAGAGGATAATACATGTGATGGTGACAACCCCAATTACAAAGGAAAGCGGCATCCGACTCAAAGGCGTTTAAATTATTTTATGCTTTGAATTTGAGTTTAGGAAAAGCCGCACTATAAAGGGGGATACAATGCACAAGCTTTGATGTGCAACTAAGTGCTCAAAAGTTTCCACCAAACCATCCTCAAAAACCAGCCACAACAGCAAGCTTTTCATTCCTCATTCTTGGTTGTTTGTGTCAGAGCAGAAGTGCTGCTCTGCGAGCAGAAGTTCTGCTCTGAGAGCTGAAGTGCTGGGGGAGCAGAAGTTCTGCTCTGCGAGTGGCACTTCTACGACTTAAAGTTACCGTTGGACAGCAGGGGGGTATTTCCTTCGTCTCCTTGCTCCCCCCAACGGTCATCCCGACCATTCCCCTCCCAAGTGCGACCAGAGCTGCTCTCCCTCTCCCACACTCTCCATTGGAGCCCCTCAAGCTTCTCCCTTCGATTCCTCTTTGATTCCTTGAGAGTTTGAGCCTCCAAACTGCATTAGAGAGCAGCCCCATCTGTTCTTCATCTCCTAGAGCACTTGGTTCGCGTTGAAGACGGTGGATTGTGTTTATTACTCTTGGAGCAAGGCTCCTAGTCGGCTAGGCGTCGCCCGAAAGCTTCCAACTCTTGTGTGGATGCTCCGGGACGTTTGTTATCACCCAAGAAACAAGTAAGAACACCCTCATCTCAAGAGACTTGCTCTCTTGACTTGAGATCGAGGATAGGGTTGAAAGAGACCTAAAAGCCTTTGTGGTTTCCTCAACAACGTGGACATAGGCAAGCCTTGGTGGCGAGCTGAACCACGGGATAAATACCTTGTCTCTATTGTGTTCTTGTTGTTTGTATTGCTCTCTACTTTCATTTGTGGTGTTTTTAGTGTTTGGTGCCGATCTACTCACTTGTACACTTCCGCATACATTCAAGTGGTGAAATAGGTTCAACACTACCCTAGGAAGCTCATTAATTTACTTGATCTACTTTCCCTTTGGTAGTTTGTGATCTGCATTTTCGAGCTTGTCAGGTGGAGCAGAGGTTCTGCTCGTCGAGCAGAAGTTCTGCTCAAGCGGCAGTTCTGCTCCCAGAGCAGAAGTGCTGCTCGAGTTTCTAAAATCTGTTCGAGTTGAGTTTTTATAGGCCTATTCACCTCCCCCTCTAGGCGACATCGAGGTCCTTTCACAAACCCTAAGTGTTGCTTATATAATTGTACATAAGTAACAAGCCTCCTATGCCTGGTGGGCCTCGAGCCTTTTAACCGAGGCATGCCTTCTAAGGGGTCCGCCTCAGAAAATGGTCTAATTTTCGTAGGCAGACCTTTTAGGAGGCTCGTCTCCATTAATTGATTTTAGGAGGTGGTGTTGTGGATGTGATTCGATTTGGTGGAGAGTGACACACTGACCCGACTTTAGATCACAAAGACCTGATCCCTGCAATCTTAGCACTATATCTCTTTTGGTTATCAACTGTGTCACAATCTGGTTGACTTCGCCAAGAAGGCTAATCTCTGCTGTGAATTGAAGAATACAAACAAAAACAAGATAACACGCAACTCAACCGTGTCACAATCTCCATCCTCAGTCGACTCTATGGGCACGCCCTCCCTCCTCCATCCCCTGCAGTTGCCGCCGGCCATCATCCCTGCTCCCCCTCCCTCCCCTCCTCCCCCTCCGGCGGTTATGCCCCCAACACGGTGGATCCCCACGCGGAAGCACTTGGTGGCGGGTGGCGGGCTGCCTCGAGCGGAGTAACACACCATTTGTGTCCTAGTAGTTTGTGTCATGGAATGGGTTGTTCAAATCATATAGTAGTTAATAACAAGTAATAAATAAAGAATAAACTTTACATTGTTTCTTGTCAAAAAAATATTCAGCCTTAGAGCATCTCCAATTGTTTGGAAAAATTGACTTGGTAAAAGTTGTCATTTAGCAACTTGCTAAAATTTTTGGCAAGTAAATTTTTCATGTATCTCCAATAGTTTGGTAAAAATAACATAGAAAAGTATTCTAACTTGGTAAAAATCACATAGAAACGCTGGATAGCAAGTGAAGCTGACTTGGTAAATATAGCAAGTAGATGGCCTCCGATTTTAACTTGGAAAAATTTAGCAAGTCATATAGCTATCGGTTGGAGAACGTTTTTTCTTCTTTTCCCAATAAAATAGTTTTTTTCTTTTTTTCCCAATAAAACAAGGATAGCAAGTTATTTTTCCAAACTATTGGAGATGCTCTTAGAGATGAGACTTCATAAACACGTACAATCAGTGGCAGATCCAGGAATCAAGCAAGATAGAGGCTGAACTATAATACAGTCATATACCTAACAAAAAATTCTTATGTTCGTCTCATACTATGAATATCTAGCAGATTCAATTAACAAAAACTCAAATTATGAATATCTAACAGATTCAATTAAATCTCTAATAATTTAATTTTATAGCCACAAATTATAACAATGATATATAACCGGAGCAAATTAAATTCATCGAAGTAATTTAGTTTTGAGTCCTGAGAGTCCAGTCAGGATGATAGACTGTTATGATATGATGAAATGAAAATAAAAAACAACAGTAGATTATATTGATCGAAGATGAAATATCAAATAAAATATGATGAAATGAAAATAAAAAACTACTCCCTCCGTATAGGAAAAGAAAGTCGTTTTGACAAGGTTTTGGTCAAATATTGGGAATATAAATCATGAATAACTTTTAAGTTATTGAGTTTTAAAATGTAAAAGCTATATGAATAGGTTTGTATTGACAAATACTTTTATAAAAGTATACATATATCATTTTCTAATAAATATTTTTTATAAAAACAAGGAGTCAAAGTTATACTTTGAAGACTGTGTCGTTGTTCAAAATAACATCATTTTCCTATACGGAGGGAGTACAATGTTAAACCTATAGAACTAATACTAACTGTCTCCTTATAAAACAGATAGGGTTGGTGGTCTGAGTCACTGATCTCCTAGGCAGCTATCAGTGTCGGCCTAGGCAAGCAGCTAGCACTTGGCGGCCAGGCACAGCAGCGCAGGCGCCCGAGGAGGCGAGCTATCGAGGGGCAAAGGATGGAGGCAATCATACGGGAGCGATAGCGTCGGCCCTGAACACCGGACGTGGAGCAACAGAGGCTATTGGGTGGTGCACACGACCGCGACTGACGCGTGTTCGCGAGTACAATTGGGGCAAGACATAGGCTCATGCTAAGGTGGATTATGATTTTGTAGACCAGACAAAAGATTCGGATCCGCCCATGCGTACAGTGAATGATGGATTCATGGTCCATATTTGTTCATGATACTGTCACGTGGGCCTGACCTAGAGTGGCCTTACTAGCAGACCGAGCCCATAAGATCGTGCATATAGGCCTGCTTGAATGCTTGGATCAATCAATAATAAATAAATAATAAATAATGGACTGACCCTTGCTATGCATATGCATTTCGATGAGTTAAAACAATCTTAGTTTTAACTAAATATATATAAAATACTAATATTCCTCATTAGGTTAATCACATCACATATCTTCGTAGTAAAACTATTTTTAGATATAATTTTTAATATTATTTTTTACCAAAAACTAGTTAAAATTAAAATTGGTTGACTTCTCGATAGCAAATAACAAGGGTCCAAAATACAGACCCGAATAAAGGATAAATAGTAATCTTTGACAAAACAAAAAAAGAAGAAAAATAATTCTTACTTCGATACAAGAACCAATAGAGGATTAAGAAGACCCATAATTCCTCCTAAAAAGACTTGTTGCTTTTATTGTTCTCGTCTTTGCCTTGGATCCTTATCTTTTGCATGAGATAAACATAAGGAATTCCAGAAATCGAGGTTTTTTTCTAACTTGATGGTAAGAAATCCGAGGATCTAGAAATTCATTTCATACAATTGAACCTTTTCAAACTGTTTTTATGCTTCTTACATACTCCCTCAGTCCCTCCGTTCCATAATAAGTGTATTTTTAGAGCTTGAATTTTTTTCTAAAATAAATGCACATTTAGATATAAGACAACTCAACTCTAATTGTTACTTTCTACTTTTATTCTTTCCAAAGTGTAATGATTGCATCTTTATAGAGGTGTATTTGTAATTTTACTCTAGTCTTGTTTCTTTTATCAAAGTGCTAGAAGTACACTTATGTTTTTGCTACTGTTCCCACATGTCTTTGTTTTTCTTCACTGCGGCTAAAGGTCTTCTTTGTACTTTAATTGGGAGGATAAGACTTTTGGGACCAACTATACATAATAATAACACAATGCAAGATTTGTGTCCCTACTAGCACGTACCTGCAATTTCTTTTACAACTTCGCTCTAGATTTCATCACAAATGTAACAGTTTTTTTTATCATCAAATGTAACAGTTTTTAGGCACACATATATAGTTGTACTGCTCCCGTTCTAAAATAAATCAATTTCTAAAATCACCTTAAGTCAAACTATCTTAAGTTTAACCAACTTTATATAAAAAGGTAACAACATTCATGACACCAAATAAGTATATTATGAAAATATATTTAATGATATGTCTAGTGATATATTAATTTAATGTTTTTTATAAAATTAATCAAACTTAGGCTACGGCTCTGGCTCCTCTGTTTTTTACTGAATAACGGGTAGAACTCTTTCAGAGAATCTGAAGTCCGAGCCAGAGAGCCGTCCTACCAAACATACCCTTAAAATAGTAGGATGATTTAGGATAACTCTAAAACCTAATTTGATTTGATTTGAGATGACAGACAGAACTAGGTGTTGAGTGCTTTTATGACAATGAGACTATCTAACAAACTTTTCTTTTAAGAAAAGAAAGAACACTTTTATTTTGGTGAGTTTTGCACGTAGTCAATCTTTCACTAAACATCCAAGGCAGTTTTAAAGAAAAACTTTTGGAAGAGATTGTCATCGTGGAAAGATGGTGACTGACACAGTGACACTGGAAGATGATTAGTACCAGGTCTGGCCATCTGGTTGCCACAAGAAACCTCAAAAGGCATGTGGCGAGTCGATCGCCCGATCGCCTCCGCTCTGCATGCATGCCACTTCTGCACGAGATTTGATACTCATTGGCTCATTGCACGGCCAAAACTGTACCAAAACGCAGGCTAGCCTGCGGCAGTTTCTGTTTTCTCCGATGGCACTGGCACTGGCACGATAAAATTGGACCAAAAGCCGAGCATCTCTTCCGATAGGTAAATCTGGTTCTCGTCAGGTTCAGGTACCCCTTGACCTGCCTTCTGCTCTTGTTTGGTCACCAGCTTTGTCACCTTTTCGCAGTTCGTTCGCAGTATTGATTTTGACGGTTTTAATAGTATTTATGTGAAAAAGAATAAGTCGTAGTACGATTAAGTCAATAATATATTTTATAGTCTAATTAAAGGCATACATATTAATATTACTTACTATAAATTTACTCTTATTTTTTTTTGCATACTATAAAACACATATAGCCGTTTTTGCATCTTACTTTTTTTTTGCATACTCTATTATAACAATGTTCGTGACTTGCGTGGTTTTGGTCCTAGCCTTTTTTTAGGATAATGTTTTTTTATCATGTATAACTTAAACGTACACAATCACACACATTCTACACTCACACTATACACACACATGTGTGTGCGCGTCCGTACATACAAAGAAAAAGATTGGAAGACTCGTCGCCTCACACGCAAAGAAAGAGATTGAGGACATTGGAAGACTCGTCGTCTCACACACAAAGAAAGATTGAGAGATTTGTCGTCTCCAGTGGAAACATGCAGTATCACTGAACACGTAACCTAGTACTAAATTCTGAAAAAAAAAAATCTAGAAAAGATATGACACTAGGGTTCAAACCGTGGTGGGTAGCATCCTATTGAAATGTCCCTCTCACTTTAGAATGATGCTCATACAACGTGGTATTGATAGAGGGAATGAATCGATTAGCAAACCCCGCCTATTAAACTGCCGCTCAATGAAGTCTCAAAACGTTGATCTTTCACATTAATGCCATCTACCCATTTATGTTGACTTGGTATATACTATAGTTGTATTTCCAATAAACTCCGATATGTTTTAAATTTTCCATATTTTCAAAATTTTTGAGTTACCAAACAAACTTTGATTGCTCACAAGGTTATAATACCAAAGTTGTATTGACCGGTTCAATATGCACGTTTGTTCTTAATAGGTTTTTTATTTGAAATTATTTAGAGTCCTAAATATTTATATTAAATCCACATATTCTGAGATTTTTTTTTGAAATTTTCAAACAATCTTAGATATATCCTATACTAAAGTTATGGTGCTCAAGATTTAAAACTTTGTAATTCAAGCTTTCATTGAAGTTCATTTAGTAGCTAAAATATTTAATACAAGATTATAAAAATGTTGATATAAAATGTAACGTCCATATGGTATGAAGGTCGGGTCTTGAGGAGCACATATTTTTACAATTTATGTGTAAGTAGCGTTCCGATCCATGGGAAAGTTTAAATTAAATTTGAAGGTTGAGTCTTGAGGACCACCTATTTTTTTTTACAATTTTATGTGTAAGTAGGGTTCCGATCCATGGGAAAGTTTAACTTAAATTTGATCTTTATTGTAAAAAAGAAAATAAGACAAAATGTTAAAATATGATACCTCTAATTATGCGCAGCAGTTCTCGGATTTTTAAAGGACGTTGTGAATATGATACAAGCTTACACCGTATCAAGAATAATGTAGTCGAATCATATAGAAAATCCTAGATGATGATAAAGCAACCACAACAAGAGATTAGGATTTGGCGAAGCCGATCATAAATTCTATTAGCACATCTTCAAAAGAGTATAAGTGATTGTCGCTCTCTCACAACCCTACTTGTCCCTTTAGCACCCTCTGATTTTGCCCTACACAAAAATCTAGTGCAATAGAACTGTCTAGCCTAATTCTCTTGATCATTCTTAATTGCTCCGTACAAGTCTCAGATGAGACCCTTGTGTTGGCTTGGTTAATGCCTATGACTTCTACCCCTTGTTTATATATATATATATATATATATATATATATATATATATATATATAGTCTCCTCCATGACTCTCATATATATACAAATAAGAGTCATACTTCTAGTAGGATTTTACACTCAAGACTTAGTAGAATTAGAAGTCCTAATAACACACCTCTCTTAAGTCCTATTCAAATAGGATTTAAGTCACCACACAACAGAAATAAAGTGAAGTGCAAGTGACCCCAGGACATAAACGACAAATTTGGTATGTAGTAATAATTGCAAAGATCGATCCCTAAGCTATTTTTTCTTCACCCTTTTTTTTCAAAAGGATGTTGGTTTAAGTCTGAGGTTGCCAGTAGCCACTAGCCAGCAATTAGCAGTCAAGGGGTGTTTAATTGATGGCTGAAAAGTTTTAAGGTGTCATATTAGATATCACATGACATGTTGGATATAGTATCATCAATAAAAAAACAAATTTAACATATACTTACTTACTGTAGCATAATATTGTCAAATCATGAACTAATTAAGTTTAAAAAATCGTCTCGCAAAGTTATCACAATCTGTGTAATTCATTATTTTTTAGTCTGTATTTAATACTTTATGTATTTGTTTAAACATTCGATGTGGTAGACAAAAAGTTTTTGAGCGGAATTAAACCTCCACAGTTAACTACCACAGCATACAAACGGAGCACTGATTGATATATCAAATCATCAAGCATCCAACAACCTCCCCCTCCCTGCTGGAGTGCTGGTGTTGCGCCAGCAAACAACCCAGAAGGCTGCTGCATCCCCTGTAGCTGCCTCCAGCCCTGCTCTGCTGCGTTAGCGTTGATCGAGGTGTGCGTGGTGGACCTCCAGAGTTTCATTTCACGCGCTCTGGCCAATCCGCGCGCGGACATATGACCGTTAGCTCCCGCGGGGTCGCTCACTCGCTCTACGTGCTGCTGCAGTTTGCCGCTGGGCTGCTGCCGGCTGCCGCCTCGCCCCAAGATTCGTTCTCCTTCTCCACGGATCGCCTCGCCTGCTGTTTACCGGATCAATCATTGGCTCATTGCCAGCGTAACTCGGATCTGTGACTGGAAAGATTTCTGGTGGTCTGCTCCCATCTCATGGCAAGGACGCAACGGCTGACGGCGTTGCAGGTGCAGCGCCGTGTGCCCGCCCGGGACCTGTTCGGCAGATTTCCCCCACCGGCCCACCGCGGTCCCTCGCGCGCCGCGCATGCTAAGCGAGATCGAGATGGATCGTCCATACATACGGAAGAGATGGACACCGTGCGGAACAGATTGATGGACCGCCAACGCCAATGGCTGGCACGCCTAGCTTCAGTCGGCGGCGGCATGGCACGCTGCAACTCTCTACATACCTGTGGGAGATGGAAGGCGTGGTGTCGTTATCCATGGACGCCGATGGTTGGTGGTTGGATGGCTGAAAAGTGGGTGGGGACAGACAGGAGGAGGACAGCGCCACTCTGTTGAACTAGGCTTACCTTTGCCTGTGCAATGGTTTGGATGAGCAGGAATGGGTGGATGCACATTCACTGGTAAACTAAATGTGTGCTCACTGCTCAGTGTCTAGGTGCATTAGCATTGCACTTACTGTTCTTATGTTCATGGAGCTTCATTGGTGCTCTGATGACCTGCGCTTCTGGGTTCTATTCGCTACAAGGAAGAACCATTATTGTGTTGGACAGAATAGTAATTGGAGTGGAAGGTGTGGACCTCAGATCAGCGAATGTTACAGGACAATGTAACAGATAGTCATATTGGAGCAACGAAGGCTCTGTTTGGAGTTTGCATCTCGTTCAGGTAATCGACTCACAATTCCTTTTCCATTGATCAGTCCTTAATTAGAGTTGGTGTTTAAAATTCCATGCTAACTTTGAGTAGTTCATTTGAAAATCAATACTTCTGAAAACAAAAGAGAAAATTCTGTTCAGATTATTCAAGTACTATAGAATTAGTAAGGAATATGTATGGGGCAGAAGCACAGAGGATGTCCATTATATGCCATTTGCATAATCAAGCTGTAGCTATTCATGCCCTCAACTTTCACTTGCTAACATATTTTCATCAGTTAGTATCGTCACTGTTTTGGGTACAATTAAATCATAATAATTAAATAATCCATGCAACTAGCATATACCTTTTCTTTTTCTTTTTTTTCCTTTTGCAATTTCCCTAATTAAGTTATTGAATGCTCATAACATCACTGGTTTATTGTGTTAAATGTAATGCAGATTATAAATGAAATGTATGTTTCCTGCGTTCATGGCAAAAAAAAAAAGGATTTTCCAAGCCTAAATCTATATTTTTAAGAAAAAATAGCATTTATTATATACAGTTTCACATATTCAAGTTCACTGGCATCTATAATGTTCCTTTATCAATCCCCATCATTATATCTAATAGTGAGGTACCAATAAATGTTTTTATGATGACCTTTGCTAGATTACTGGAGTTGTCCATGGCTTTATGATAATGATACTCTAACATGCTTTTGCTCTGGGCTTTATGATTTTTTTTTTTTTTTGAAACAAAGGCAGGAGCTCTGCCACTCAATTAAGTCGAAAGAAATATTATATACAAGAAGGTTAGCAAGATGAGATGCCAAAAAGGCACTCGATAGGCTAACCACCCCACGCGAAGCGACGGAGCACAAACACAGCACACCACTGTCATAGGTCATCGTTGCCGAGCATGGCAGACAAGTTGCCAGCAGCTCCGACTTCTCATAGCAGGCCACCCACAACACACCCCCCGACAGGTCCAACTGGGCTTTATGATCAAAATGATTAAATGCATGTTTGCTTCATCCGTTAAACTAGTGTTGGTTGTTTGAGAGGCATATTCTCAATGATCTGCACAGTCCTTTGAAGATTGGAAAAATTTCCAGTTCTCAGCAAAATGAGGTATATCCTTTTCCTACTCTTCATCTTTTACTACATGATTTTGAGTCTGGGTTATTGTCCTTTCAATAATATGTTACGATCACTGTGCCCCCTTGGCCCCTTATTACATAACAAGATATGGTCTTCAAGTGCCTTATGTTCCTCCTCAGTAATTCTTTTTATGTGCTGCCTTATTACATAATAAGGTATGTATGTTGCAGCGTGCTTCACCGGCTCACCAAGACAACAGCACCTCCTAGTAAATAGTGACTAGATCTACTAGGCAGCAAAATACAGAAATAATTCTACTATGTAAAATCTAATATCAGTACCCAACAATATGGTTGCTGCTGAAGTGCTAGAATAGTTAAAAGAGTATAGTGCCTGTTGGATCTAACAAGAGACAAATGTTATATAAATTCAAGTACACTAAGGGTCTTCTCACAGTGTAAAAATAGCATGTAAATTCTCAGCATGTTGTATAGTACAATGCATGGAATATGGATAAATAGCTTTGTTATTTTTCGAACACATAATAAAAACTGTAAGAAGAGATGGTACAAGAACGAGGGCATATATCACTGAACTTCTGGTTTTATCTCCCTGGTCATTGCATATTCAATCAGGTGCCTAACATTACTGTAAGATGACCCTCGATCTGTAGCCTGTCTAGCATTTTTCTTTAGTTCCCTAGCTCTCATTCTTCTCTCTTCTGCATTTGTATCTTCACCCATCAGTTTTAGTATGGCTTGCTCTATCTGGCACCTCTTCACTATAGAAACTTCATGGGCCTGCATTGTCCTAGCCGTGATGTTCTGCACACCAACAGGCACTCCTATTTTCAGAATATCTACTATCAGTTTCTCATTCAAGAATTGCTCTGCACAATGTGGCCATGTAATCATGGGCATCCCACATGAGATTCCTTCTATCGTTGAGTTCCACCCGCAGTGTGTCATGAAACCCCCTAAAGATGGATGTGAAAGGATCATAGCTTGTGGTGCCCAACCTCGTACTATGAGACCTCTGTCTCTTATTCTCTCTTCAAACCCCTCATCCAGCAATTTCTTGATACCGGAAGCCTTATCCTCAGATTTTAGCACCCAAAGAAATGGCCTCCTCGAAGCCTCTAAGCCCAATGCAATCTCTTCAATCTGCGAAACTACAGTACGGGCCATGCTTCCAAAGCTGACATAAAGAACTGCCCCTGGCTCCATGGAGTCAAGCCACTGCAAGCAATGCTTCCCATCGACTGATGCCTTATCACCCCTGTCTGCCATTACATTTATGTCAGTATTGCAGAGGAACATCGGCCCAAGCGACCAAACTTTCTTGCCTATTTTCTTCTGGTAGGCCTCGTGGTACGATGGTTCAAGCTCATAGAAGCTGTTAGTGACCACACCGGCAGCTCTTCGTTCCTCCTCTAGGATCTTCGCACGGAATTGTTCAAACCCTGGCGAGTTAAAGTTCCCAGGTGATCTTGCCTTTGATACCTCAAGGCAATGAGGAAACCCGGGAAGGGAAATTAACCTATTGTCATCAGATATATTCTCAAAAATGTTCTCTTGATGGATGATGTACCTAAAACATTACCACATTTATACCTGATATATGAAAGGAAACCGATAAGAAAAATGGTTAACTAATGAACCAGTAGGAGTTAATACCTGCAGAGGGAGGAGAAGGCACAAAAGCCATTGAACATCAACCTGGGGATGCCAAGTTCCCTTGCAACATCCCCTGTCCATGGCTGGCACAGGTCTGATATTATGCAGGAAGGCGGGTTGCTCTGGGCATGGAGATATGACACGAGGGGCTTGTGTAACATGCTGTAGGCGTCTGTAAGCATCTTGACCTGCTCTTTCCCTAGGACTTTGTCAACATTCTCGCAACCTTCGGGTAGCCCTACCTCAACACAGCGGAGCTTGAGGGCTACAAAGTGGATTGGAAGGTTCAGCTTTCTTGCCCTGTCAATGGTGGACTCTATCCGAGAGGCATTGGCAGGGGTGGTGATGAAGCTGACCATGGCACCATGTTTTGCAAGGAGATGAGCCATGTCAGTCATGGGAATGGTGTGGCCTTGCGCCATGAACGGAACCAACACAAAATGTGGCTTTGGAGTATCATCTTGGACATTCATGGCTACCTGTTTGGTCTTGACTCAAACACAACTACGAAGAAGAAACTGGTGCCCTTAATAATACATGAACTGTTTCAGCAGATAGAAGGAATGCAACTTTCTCATCAAATTATCTTGAAAGCATTGACCTATTGACTCCAATTCAATAAGACAATACATAGCTGGTATTCAAAGGAAGATATTCGAAGCGCTGCTTGTTTTTCCATGTACCTGCTTTGTCTTTCAGTCTTTCATGTTCACCGGTGGGACCCATGGAGGAAACTTAGGTCTGAATCTGTCGTCTTGGTCAGAAAGAGTTATTGGTGGAAAATTATTCTACAGTTCGCTCTTGTTATATTGGTGGAAAGATTATTTAAGTGAAGAATTCAAGATTTATTTAATCCGGGTGCAGTTGGATTAGCAAAGAGTAGTTGGAAGTATCTGCCAGAAATGCATAACAGGTGAATAAGTTGGCCAACTGAGTTATGTCATAATGTACTAAGACATTTACTAAATGGTAAATATAATGAAAGAAATATATATTTTGTCAAGCTGGCAGACTTTCTGTGAACTGAACATTTCAGCTCAGTCATCAAACAGGGTTCACATTAACTGATTGGTTATATAAATTTTGATGTGAGCCATCAAGAAAATCTTTGATAGATAGAAGCATGAGGTGTGATAGGTTTTCTGTGGACTACTTTAATTTTCATCTGCAGTCAGTCCCAACTTGATGTCATTTTAAAAGTTCCATCTGGAAGGCATGCGGAAGATTACGAGTCACATTTTCTTTTTCAGGGCAGAGATATGATGAAAGTAGGGTTTCTAGACCATGAATGAGTCATACAAAGAGATCCATCGAGTGTGGTTGTCTGCTACCAACAAGAAGAAAAACAAGTTCATATAAAACAGTGAATCTCTTTTATAACAACAGAAAAACAGTTTATGTTTCTGCACGGTATGATGCTTCCTCTTCCGTACTGTATGGTATGATCAATAAAACTCCTCTGAACCTATGAAGTGACAAAAAGGACTTCTGCCGAAGAAAAACTTCATAAATGTCTATGTGAACCAAACCACCTATGGTCATTCAGTAAACCTGTATTTACAATATGCACATACAATAATTTTCTTAAATATTATTCCTCTGTATTTGATTTTCTCTGAAATATGTAATTATCATCTAAATACATACCTCTCGGTTTCCAAATACCACAATTTTGCAATTTCCACAGTTCATTAAAACTTATTCCTAGAAGCTTTCAGAAGTCTTGATATTTTGTGCAGTTCTAGATTGAGTTAGATTATACTCCCTGCATCCCTAAAAGAGTTTAATTCTTATTTCCAAGAAGTCAAACAATTTTAAGTTTCAGTAAATCTATAAAAAAAACAACTAACATTTATGATACCGAATAAGTATCATTAGATTAATCTCAAAAAATATATTTTCGTAGTAACATATTTAGAGACTTATTAATGTCATACCATTTTCTATAAATTTAATCTTTGTTTGAAAAAATGATTTGGTATAAAATTACACTTTTTAGGATGAAGGGAATACATCCATATAAAAAATCTCAAAATTTCAAGTACAAACTCCATCATGTTTATATGAGATTAAAAAGGCAAATTTTGGCTGAAATCAGTGTGAACATGTTCGTTCCTTCCGTGGAAGTGCAAATGTGCAATGCATTCATTTGCATTGCATCTGAAATTCCACATGGATGGAGGACACAAATGTCACAAATCTGTAGCGGATTTGAGCAATCTTTGAGGCAATATCCCCTTTTGTGAAAGTACCCATTTGCACTGAGAATCTGAGATGCACCAGGAGCCAACGGACGATGAACATCACCTTCTTCGGCCCGTCGCCGTTGGCTTGCAGCCATTGGACGGACCTGCCACTACTCACTACTGTCGTGCCGTGCCCGTGCGGCCGTGTGGTCGCCGATGATAGATGCGGCAGGTCGCCGTTGATTTTTTTTTTTTTTTTTGATCCGAATGACCGAATGTTTAGAAAGAGCAATGGATGGCTAATTGGCCAGATGCAGATGCTTTTTGGCCAGCAATTACCTTTTTTTTCCCCTCAAATGTGGCTAAGAATCAGTGGCGAAAAAAAAATGTGGCTAAGAATCACTTTGCTGGAACACCTTTTTTTTTGTGGTCACAAAGTGCATGGATGGATGATGGATGGCCAGATGCTTCTTGTTTTTTTTTTTTTTGCGACTAGATGCTTCTTGGTTTCTGTTAAGGTTTGCACACGCCATTACCCTATTGTGCCTTTTTTCCCCTTCTTTATTTGCGCATGCACGTTAATTTGCTCATGATTAATTACGGGTTAATCTCGGATCAAGGTATATCGGTCTTGTTAGTCAGGAACTCAATTTATTTTTCTCATTTTTTTAGAAAAAAATGGAAGATAACTTAATTCCCGCGCACAACTCGTCTGCACACAATATTTATATTATTATATAGTTTCAGCGACATTACTGATAAACTAGGGAAACAAGAAATGCAAAAAATTATGCATTCATGATAGACCTGTTGTTAAATTCTATCAGTGAGAACGAACAGGGGACCAAACATATTAAGCTCTAGTTTTCTGCTAGCTAACCACCAAAGACTCCTTTATCATTACTCCACAAAATCACAGTTACTACATTTCTCTAAAAGTGACTTGCATAAAAATACTGTATATGTTTGCACTTTTCAAAGATTGGATCATTACGACATCTCCAAATTTTCCAATACAAATTTAATTTGTTCGTGAGTGCATGACATTTGGGACACTAATATAGTCTCAAACGGAGTATATGATCTTGGCCATAAACTTTTATTTAAATTAAAAATGGGAAAAATATAAGTTGATGTATTATTAGATATATTCTTGGATTACAAATTCAACTAGGCTCCGTTTGGATCCTTGGAATTAAATTTATTCTAATAATTATAATTTAGACACCGATTAATTAAGCTAACATAATTGTATATGGAATATATTTTGTATAATACTGTTAGCCATACAATGGACTTTGTAAGGAAAAATGGACTTCGGCCTATTTAACTTTGGATTTTTGTGTTTGATGATCAACACAACCAAATTGAACTAATGTGTTTGCAAGTGTTTATTTTGTAGTCCAATAGAGTGCAAATGTGACTTGGACGAAGACAACATGGTGATCAAATGATTAACACCTCAAGCAAGACGCTACAAGATGTATTGAAGGCTTACAAAGATCAAGCAAAGTCCAAGACACAAGAAACACAGGTCCGGACGCAAACAAAGTTGAGCCGCTCAAAGCCGAGACAAGAGCTGATTGAATTGGAACTGTCTCATGATTTTGGATCTGCTCAAACTGGCATGACACTAGAATAAAGTTGTAGAGATTTTCATTAGCTTTTCAAAAAGTCCAAGATCATCAAAATCAGAGTTCGGAGTTAAGAGTTATGTCCAAAATACGAAAGTCTGTCTCGTTGAAAAAAGAGAGCATGTGACGCTTCGATGCCAGCATCTGATGCTCTCTAAAATTGGCCCAGAATGAACAGTGTTATAGGAGAGTCTGATGCAGCTTCCGATGCCTTCACCGGAGCGTTTGATGCCCCCGAAAATAGGTCTAACGACTAGTTTTCCAACGGCTACTCAACATATGAGTATAGGACGCGTCCGATGTCTTCACTGTAGAGTATAGGACGCGTCTGATGCCTTCACTATAGCGTCCGATGCTCTACAGAAAGCTGGTTTTAGTTCCTCCAACGGCTCTATTTGCTTGGGGGCCTATATATACCACCTCTAATCAGCCAAAAGAGGTGTGGAGGAGTGAAGAAACATACCAAGGGTGTTGCTACACCATATTAGTGCCTCCATATGCATAGTGCTTAGTGATTCACATGGTGATTAGTGTAGGTACTTTGCGAAGTGCTTAGGCTAGTTAGACCACCGCTCATGCGCTTGCTCTAGGTTTAGGCCTAGTGTTTAGTGAGATTTGCATATCTCTTGCTACTCGGTGCTTGCGCGCACCATTGTTGTACATCAGAGGGGCTTGTAGTCTTGCGAGACCACACCTACCGTGTTTGTGGTGTGGCCGCCACCGTGTACCGAAGGGAACAAAGCCCGCGATGGTTCGACCGGAAGCTTGATAGTGAAGACGGCAGGGAGCATCCGAGAGAGGTTTTGCCACGAGTGGCTTAACCGGAGACCCACTTGCGCGTGGGGAAGGACCGGAGCTATCCATGGAGTTACCCGACCGAGAGCTTGGCCCTTACGAGGGATTCCTTGCGAGGGGCTCCAATGAGGAATAGGGGGAGCTTGTGTGCTTCTCGATACCTCGGTAAAAATACTGGAGTCATCGACAGAAGTTTAGATCTATATCTTGCTCTTTAGCTTCTGCATTTACCTTGCTACCTTAATTATGTGCTTTACCTTTGAGCCTTTTACTTCAGTGCCATTAAAAAAGATGGCCTAATCGTCCATGTCCCTGAAAAGTTGAAACTACCGTGTATGTCCGACCTCTGAAAACTTTTCTCTTCCACGTCATTCCGTCCACTTCTAATACTAACGGTGTCAAACTAATGGATAAAAAGACCAAGTTACCCTTTGGTGGGGTCTGCATGTCAGTCACACCTTCCTCGCTCTTTCCCTTCTCTTTCCTGTGCCAACAAAGGAGGCAACAGATGAAAAAAAGAGAAAAACAGAGGCCGCATGGTGTCGGTGTTTCGTACCCGGGGGTATTACACCAACGAGTGATATGATCGCGTGCTTCTCTTCCTGGATGGTGATGCAAGAGGACACAAGGATTTATCCTGGTTCGGGCAAAGAAGGCCCTACGTCCAGCGGGGGGGGGATGTTCTTGTATTACTTGCACCTAAGTGCTTGTACAGGGGAGAATACAAGCTCAGTGAGCGTGGACCGGAGTCCGGACTCGTGCCTCTGTGTGGACTCGTGTGTTGCGTCCGTCCTTTTGAATGAGGGCCCTAGTGTCCCCTTTTATAGAGCAAGGGGAGGCCAGGGTTACATAAAAGTATTACAGGTGTCGGGGCGTATGGTGCCCCATACGGAGAAGGGTAGGAACCCTGTCTTGTCGGGGCCACTGGAGCCGATGTGATCGTCGCTGTTGAGGCGTCCTTGGGTCGTGGCTTCCATTCTGGGCGCGGACGTGGTGGCGCGACAAGGCGGGAGCCGTACAGCACCCATCCCGGAATGTACAGTACGCGGTGAGGTCCCTCCGGGTCTTGGGGTACCTGTCCTCCAATAGCACGAAAGTAGTTAGGGCTCGAAGGGCGCGGAGCCGGCTTCGAGGTGGTGCCACGGGGGCTCGAGGGGCGCGGAGCCGGCCTCGAGGTGTTACAGCGCAGGGCTCGAGGGGCGCGTAGCCGGCCTCGAGGGGTTACAGTGCAGGGCTCGAGGGGCGCGTAGCCGGCCTCGAGGGGTTACAGTGCAGGGCTTGAGGGGCGCGTAGCCGGCCTCGAGGAGTTACAGTGCCTGGCTTGGCCGAACAGTGCTGTACTGGTGCCCTTTTGCCCATGCTTGTGGTGAAAACGAGACTTGACCTTTACACCGAGTTACTGTGGTACATGCTGTGCACTTGTGGACATGACCGGAGTAGGTGAAGGCATTAAATGCGTGGTATGGGCTGGTACGGCTGTCTGTGCAGCTCGAGGTCCGTGTGTTAAGGCTCGAGGTGTGGGGGCGCGCTTGCCCGAGGTCTGGAGGGCTCGAGCGAGACGGAGAGCGATCGTGCTCGCCCGAGGCCTCGCTGGGAGGGCTCGGGCGAGACGGAGAGAGAGCGTTCGCCCGAGGCCTGGCTGGGAGGGCTCGGGCGAGACGGAGAGAGAGCGTTCGCCCGAGGCCTGGCTGGGAGGGCTCGGGCGAGACGGAGACGGAGCGTTCGCCCGAGGCCTGGCTGGGAGGGTTCGGGCGAGACGGAGACGGAGCGTTGGGGTGTTTGCGTTGATTGGGGGTACCCTTTTTCATACCACCGACAGTAGCCCCCGAGCCCTTGTTTGAGTGCTTGCATTCGAGCAGGGGCTCCAGATTGGGATCTCGATGGATAGCTAACGGGTCTCGAGTGTTTTGTCGATTTGATTCCGTGGGTGTCGTGCGAGCGACACCCGCGGGTGTAGCCCCCGAGACCATGGGGGAGTGGTTAGAACCCCCTCGTGGGCTTCCTGAAGAATCCTCCGTCGTTTGGGAACCTTCTGCCCAGTGGGCGCGCCTTTTTTGGGCGGAAACCGTCAGGGAGCGGAGATCGCGGCGCCGTGTGTACCTGTCAACAGGCTCGAAATGTGGTTTGGTAGTCTCATTAAATACTCGCGGTAACCTTTCCTTTGCCGTGGGAGACTTCGTCCGAGGCTTGGCTCGGAGGGCTCGGACGAGACGGAGAACGAGCGTTTGTCCTGGGCCTGGCCTCGAGGGCTCAGGCGAGATGGGGGTCGAGCTTTCGCCCGAGGCCTGAAAATCTCATGCTCACACAAAGAAAAGAGATTAGTCGCAACTGTCCGAGTTTTTAGACCCTCTTTCGTCGAGGGGTGCCAGGCTGAACCGACTGGCCGGCTCCTCGAGCTGTCCGGCATGCCGATTGCCCTGGCTTGTCATCCCGCGAGTCCTTTCGATCGGATGCGAGGGGGGATGCCTCGTACTACCCCGAGCGGGCGAGTATCGAGGTTCCCGGTGAGCTGGTAACGGGGAATCCAAGTGAGAGTTCGTGCCCCGTTCGTTAGGGGTCGACTGTGGCCCGGAGGCGGTCTCATAAAGCATGGGTGCTCAGTCTGCAGGAGTGCCGGGTCCATTCGATAGGACCTGGTGGCTCGATGCCTCCCTCCGAGGGGATCTCACTGCACGTCGAGCTCCCCGCCTTGGATACACGTGAGGGGCCTCGAGGGCTCGACCCTCGAGTAATGCCGCGAGTGGCGCCCCTTGGTGTCCCTGACTCGGGTGCTCGAAGCCGGCTGTCGAACCCTTTTCGAGGGCCAGCCTTCGCTGCTTCGAGACTTAGGGCCGGGGCCCGTTTTTACCTTTATGAAGAAACCTCCGTCGTCTGGGAGTCCTTCTGCCCGTTGGGCACGTCTTTTTAGGCGGAAACCGTCGGGGAGAGCGGCGGGCGCGAAGCCGGAGCGACGGTCGTGGCAGGCCCGGGTAGTGGAGCGAATGGAGAGGTAACGCGTGTACCCTGCATCCGGCTCGAGACGTGGTTAGGTGGGCGCATTGAATGCATTCGGTTACCTTTTTACGTCGTGGGAGATCCCGCCCGTCTGGATTTCCCCCTATAAATATCGAAAGAGGGGAAAAAGAACCCTTTACTTTGCCTTTGCTTTCGCCGCCGCCGTAGCCTTTACGCGCCCTTTCCTTCGAGCTAATCGATTGGGGATTTCCGGCCGCCCGTCCGCTGCTCGGATCCGCGCCGCGCCACCGTCATGGCCGCCCAGACACAGATGCTGCCGGCCGAGGACTGGAGCCCGTCGAAGGTGACGCAGAGCGAAATGGACTCGCTGGTGGCCCAGGGGCTTCTGCGCCCCAACCCGGAGGAGGGACCCGCATGGTGGGTTATCCCGTCGGCGGAGCACCGGGAGCCGCACCCGCCGGAGGGGTACGTGGTGAGCTTCACACGCTACCACCGTATGGGGCTCGGCGTCCCGCCGAGCCGCTTCTTGCGAGGGCTGGCCCACCATTTCGAGGTGGAGCTGCAACACTTCTCCCCCAACTCCATCTCGCACGCCGCCATATTCACCGCGGTGTGCGAGGGGTACCTGAAGATGGAGCCGCACTGGGAAGATGTTTGTCCATCTCTTCCGGGGCGAGCTCTTCATCAAGTCCCTGAAGCCCAGCGGGAGGCGGCCCGTGCGCATGGGCTCCCTTGCCATCACCGCGAGGGCGGGGACCTCGTCGGCCAATGTCCCCCGCGAGTACCTGCGATACAAGCTTTCCACCAACCAGGCCGGGTGGGACGACCATTGGTTCTATCTGCGGAACGAAGGTGGCCTCCTTCCGCAGTACACCGGCAGGGTCCTTACTCGACGCCCGGAGAAGTGGACCTGGGGCGTTGCGGCGGACAGGCAACGCCACCTGGCCCCGCTGATGGAGATGATGAAGACGCTGGTGGATGAGAAGAAGCTGACCGTGCAAGCGGTCATTTGGGCGTTCCACCAGCGAAGAGTTCTTCCGCTGGCGGACCGCCCCCTTCTTATGCACGAGATGGGCCCGCAGGCTCAGCTCGAGGCGCTCACTCGCTCGAGGATGGCCGAAGAGAGGCTGTCCCGGAACGAGGGCGTCTCCCGGGTGTCGATCACGATCCAGGGGCCGTTCGTCCCTGAACTCTCCAACCTGGTTGCGATGGCACCTGACGAGGGGTGTCTTGACCTGGTAAGCCTACCTCGAGTCGAGCTATCTCCAGCCTCCTCCCCCTTCTTCCTCCTTCGATCCGTTTGCATCCGTTTTGTGGTTTGTCTCATCATGCTTCTTCTTTCTTCAGGGGGCATTTACTTGTCGCGCGTCGAGGCCCCCGGTGAGGGAGGACGCCGCGGATTCTCAGGTGAGGCGCCTCTCTGCTCAGAAGGACAAGGAGAGCAAGGATGCCAAAAAGAAGAAAGAGAAAGATAAAAACTTGCGTCGCTTAGCTCGGGAGCAGAGACTGGCGAAGGCTCGTCGTAACCGTCAGCCTGGGGACGGGTCCCCCGAGCTGAGCTCCTCGAGCTCGGAGGAGGAGAGTGGTGATGAGGAGGAGGGCGACGACGGGGGGATGGATGCACGCTTGATGCGCGCGGGGCTCATCCATGACAGGGCTGACCGCTCCTCTGTGCAGGAGGGTACACTGGAGGTCCCACCGACAAAAGGGTCGCGCGGGACGCAGCCGCGGAAGGCGGCGCCGATCCCTGCCTCGTCGGGGGCCCGAGGTCCGTCGAGCTCCGCGCCGGATGTGCCCCTGGTCGCAAGGAAGCCCCGGACCCGGAGCGCCTCCGCCACAGCGCCAACGGAGGCCGCCCCCGCGTCAGCCCAGACGGGGGGTCTCGAGAGGGGTCGGGCCTCGAGAGGCGGTCGACAGGTTGAGAAGGGTTTCGGGCCCGACCCCCGCGAGCCGTCAAGGGCGCCGTCGAGCCCGCGGAGGGGCGGGCGCCAAGAAGAGGCGTCGAGCCCGCGCCATCACGAGCGTCGGGGAGGGAGCCCCCGTGCGTCTCGTGACCAGGGGCGCGAGCGTCCCCGGAGTCCATCGCCGCACCGCCGCCGGGACGCGGAAGCGGACGCGGGAGGGCGCGACCACCAGCGCGGGCGCCGGAGCAGGTCCCGGAGCCCGCGCCGGGGCGAGCGCCACGACGTCAGCACGAGGGTGGTACGGTCGCCCTCCCGCGATGTGGGGCGGAAGGAGGGCTCTCCCTCGAGGTCGAGCCATGGGAGGCGTCGGGAGCCCTCCCCCCATCCCAGCCCTGTGGAGACGGCCCAGGCGCAGGGCTCGAGCCGTGGGGTGGGCTCGAAGCCCCCGAGTGGGTCCGGCGATTCCGGGAAGAAGCCCAGCCGCCGCTTCGGGTGAGTAGTTTCCTTGGGTCTCGTCGGTAGTGAGGCTTCACCTCTTTGCTTTTAATGACGCGTGCCATCTCCATCTTCTCAGGGGGAAGCGCTCCTACCAGGAGGTGGACCTCGCTTCGTCCAAGCGGGCCAAGACCTCGAGCCCCGTCGAGGCACAGGCACCTCGAGGTATGGCACCTTCCTCCGCTAGAGAAGCCGCTTGGCTGGAGAAGGCCCGAGCTGCCATGGCTCGAGGGGGCCGGATGATCGTCGCGAATTTTGGTGAGGCCGTCGCCATCGACCACAGGGGTCGAGGTACTCTTCCTGGTTCTGACATCTCCGTCATCTCGTATTGCAGGGGCCTCAGCTCATGGCATCGAGCCTGCCACCACCGTATCGGCCGAAGCGCTGCCTCCTCCCCCTCCTCCTCCTCCCGCGATGGTGCCAACTGGGAGCGCCATCCTTCCCCTCACCACGACGGGTGTTCCGGGGGAAGCGCCTGGGGCGAGCACGGCCCCGCCGACGTCTGGGGCTGAGGAGACTGCGCCCCTTGTGGCTCTGACCAGCACGGGACGGGCTGCGGAGGAGGGAAGGGGGGGGGGGAGAGGCGTCGGCGGAGAAGGAGCCGACGGTGGAGGACCTCCTGAACGAGCTGGAGCAGGGGCCGCTCCTCACCGCGGGCTCGATGACGGTGGAGGCGCCCGAGGTGCCGGCTAGCGCCGACAAGGCGCCGGAGGGCCCGACCAGGGAAGAGGGCCCGGGGTCGAGCCTTCCCTCGATCGATCCGCAACAGGAAGCGCCGGCGGAGGGACGGAGGGAGTCGGGGCTCGTGCCATCGGGCGGCGGGTCGCTGTCGGGGCAGCTCGAGGCGGAGGAGGATTTGCCCGACATCGAGCTCGACCGACCGATATGGCCGTTTCCCAGTCCCACTGAGCCCGCCCCTTGCCGTGGTTCCCATCGAGCAGCCGGCCCAGCGGGGGGCCCCGCGCGAGGTGCGGTCCATCTTCCGGGAGGTGGCCGTGCTTATGGCGGAGGCGGAGCGGTCCTGCTCCGAGGAGGCGGGCCGGTCCGCACAGGTGTCAGCCGCCCTCGCGCGGGCTGAGGCGGAGCTTCGAGATCTCCGCGCGGAGCTGAGCCGGAACGCCCAGATGGCGAGCCGGCTTAACGAGGCGGAGGCGGAGGTCCGGGTGGCTCGAGGCGAGGTCGCTCGATCCAAGGAGGAGGCCGCCGCCGTTCTCGAAGCGTCGAGGAAGGAGGCCGCGGACGCCCGAAGCGAGGCCACCTCTGCCCGGGCTGAAGCCGAGGCGGCGAAGCAGGGAGGCTGCTGACGCCCGTGGCGAGGCCGCCGCTGCCCGAACCGCAGCGGAGGCGGCGAGAAAAGAGGCCGAAGACGCCAAGAGTGGTGCCGCCACCGCCCGAGCCTGCCGAGGGGGCGGCGCGGCAAGAGGTGATCCGCAAGGATCTGGCCCTGGTAGAGGCGGGCCGGCTGATCGAGGACCTTAGGTCCGAGAAGCTCCTCACGCTGGCCGAGAAGCGCAGGCTGGAGCAGCGTGCTGAGGCCTGACCAGCGACCTCGCCGCACTGGGGCAACACTGCGACGGTGAGGCTTACACCTTGTTCTTGTTTGGTTCTCGAAGTTCTTTGTTACGCCGCAGTCTCACTCTTCCTTGTTTGTTGCGCAGGGGTCGAGAAGACGGTCGAGGAGCTCCGCGGAGACGAACCAGGCTCTCTTGGACCAGCTCCAAGACGAGACGATGGTGGCGGAGCGGGCTCGCTCTTCTCTCGACCGGCTCGGCCCCATGTGGGGTGCTCCTCCTGTGACCGCGGCAGAAGGTGCACTGGCTCGGGGCGATGCCTTGGTCGACGCCTTGTGCTTCTTCGACGCAGCCGCGCGGGACCGTGTCCGGCAAGCTCTCCATCACGGCGTCAAGCAGACACTCGCGGTTGTTCGCTCCGGTTTCCGCTTCCCGGTCCACGTTGTCGCGAATGGCTTCATCGAGATCGAGGGGAAGGATGAGGAGTGGAACAACCGCCGTGTCGACAAAATTTTGGAGAAGATGGAGAGGCCGGGGACGTCGCTCTGCGAAGATCTTCGAGGAGGACGTGCTGCCTCCTGACGCCAGCAGCGGTGTCGGGAGCCCTCCTCCTTCGAGCTCGGGCGTCGAGGTCGAGCCTGCCATCGTGGACCTCGGGGAGGAGTACCGCACCGACGAGGACTGAGGCCTGCGTGCCAAATTTGGGCGTCGAGGCCCTTGTAAGAATTCTATGACATAAATGAGGGTACGTCGAGACCCGAATGTATATGTGATTTGTTTATGAAAAGAGTTGTTTTCTTTTCAAATGCGTTTGACCGCTTCTCTTTGTCGCAAGCTCGAGTTTCTGCTAACTTAGTCTGTGTTCCTTCGATACGTCGCGAGCCCCTCGAGGGGAGGCGTAGGTAGGGCACCGTAGCCCGGGGGCGTAGGCGGCCGTCTACGTCGACGCCCCCCGACCTTGGAGGCTCGAGGTACTTTAAGATTTAGACGTCGCTAGTTCATTCGAGGCGCGAGTCGAGACGAGGGTCAAATTTTTGAAAAGAAAACACGCGTTTTTTTTCCGGGGTCTGGGGGGGCGTTTACCCCCTTGTCAGCCCCCGAGGGAGGCTCGACCCTGAGCTAGGCAGGGTCGAGGCTACCTTGAGTTGCTAAGTAACATGAAAGATGGCGCACGAGTTGGCCCATTCATATTCAACGTGTTTGTACAAAGCAATAAAATGAACAAGGCCTCGAGGCCCTTAAGGGTAGAAGCGACGTAGCTGAGATATGTTCCACTGCGTTCGCCAGGATCCTGCCTTGGTCGTCGTAGAGCTTGTATGTGCCTGGCTTGAGCACTTCGGCCACGGTGTATGGGCCTTCCCACGGAGGGGTGAGCTTATGGCGCCCTCGATTATCTTGCAGCCGTCGAAGCACGAGGTCCCCCACCGCCAGGTCCCTTTTGCGCACGTGCTTGTCGTGGTAGCATCGAAGTGTTTGCTGGTAGCGTGCAGAGTTGATGAGCGCCACGTCTCGGGCCTCCTCGAGCTGGTCCTTGGCGTTGGCGAGCCTTTCGTCGCTGGTTTGCTCGTTGTAGGCTCGAAGTCGAGGTGAGCCGTACTCGAGGTCCGTAGGTAAGACGGCCTCGGCGCCGTAGGTTAGGAAAAACGGAGTGAACCCGGTGGCTCGACTCGGCGTAGTCCTGAGGCCCCACAGCACCGAGGGGAGTTCTGTAGCCCACCCCTTTCCGAAATTCTTGAGGGTCTTGAACAGCCTCGGCTTCAGCCCATGGAGTATCATGCCGTTGGCGCGCTCGACCTGCCCGTTGCATTGGGGGTATGCGACCGAGGCCCAGGTTACGCGAATGTTGTTGTCATCGCAGAAGTTGGTGAACTTTTTGCCCGTGAATTGGGTGCCATTGTCGGTGATGATGACATTAGGCACCCCGAACCGGTACATGATGTTGGCGATGAACTCGACAGCCTCTCGGAGGTGGGGTCTCCTATCGGCTTAGCCTCGATCCACTTGGTGAACTTGTCGACGGCCACGAGCATGTGTGTGTACCCTCCACTTGTCCTTTTGAGGGGACCCACGAGGTCGAGCCCCCAAACGGCAAATGGCCAAGTGATTGGGATCATCTGCAGGGCGTGTGCGGGCTGGTGCGTTTGCTTGGCGTAGAATTGACACCCATGGCACTGCTTGGACCAAACGCTTGGCATCCCCAATGGCGGTCGGCCAATAGAAGCCTTGACGGAAGGCGTTCCCAACCAGGGCCCTCGG
The DNA here is from genome assembly GCA_009763385.1 of Coix lacryma-jobi var. lacryma-jobi. Taxonomy (NCBI): domain Eukaryota; kingdom Viridiplantae; phylum Streptophyta; class Magnoliopsida; order Poales; family Poaceae; genus Coix; species Coix lacryma-jobi. Next base: position 142,663,608 of record CM019826.1, read on the forward strand.
CGCTGCGTGGTGGCCGCAAGCCCCCGAGTGCATATCGTCGAGGAGCTTGCGCCCTTCCTCGAGTGGGATGCAGCGTTGAAGGATCCCAGTCGGACTTCGTCGGTATAGCTCCCGTTCGTCGCCGTAGATGACGTAGGTCTTGGCCCTCCGAGCGATGCGTCGGGCCTCCGTCTTGTCTTCTGGTAGCTCGCCTCACGTCAGGTAGTCGAGGTAGGGCGTCCGCCAGTCGAGGGGCCGTGATGACGAAGAGGCGTGTGCGTCGACCTGCATCGCCTCTGCGGACGTCGAGGGGTCCTTCTCGAGGGGTGGCGTTGAGAGTCGAGCCCCCGTGTCTTGCTCGAGGGGTGGCGTCGAGGGGCCAGCCCCCGGGTCGATTTCGACGGATGGCTCGAAGACGTCCCTCGAGAAGACGTCTGGCGGTACCGTGCCGCGCGTGGACGCCAACTTTGCCAGCTCGTCTGCGGCCTCGTTGTACTTCCGAGCTATGTGGTTGAGCTCGAGGCCGTAAAACTTGTCTTCCAGCTTGCGCACCTCCCCGCAGTATGCCTCCATCTTGGGATCGATGCAGCTCGAAGCCTTCATAACCTGGTTGACGACGAGCTGCGAGTCTCCTTGGGCGTCGAGGCGTCGGACCCCGAGCTCGAGGGCGATGCGCAGCCCATTGACAAGGGCCTCGTACTCGGCGACGTTGTTGGAGGCGGGGAAGTGCAAGCGTAGCAGGTAGCGCATGTGTACTCCGAGGGGTGAGATGAAGAGCAGGCCTGCTCCTGCCCCCGTCTTCAGTGAGGGATCCATCGAAGTACATGGTCCAGAGCTTCGGCCTTGAATCTGTGCCGGCGGGAGCTGAGTGTCGGTCCATTCGGCAACGAAGTCCGCCAACGCTTGCGACTTGATGGCCTTTCGCGGGGCATAGGTGATGGTCTCCCCCATCAGTTCGGCGGACCACTTGGCGATGCGCCCCGTGGCCTCCCGATTGTTGACGATCTCTCCGAGGGGGAAGGACGACACCACCGTCACGGGATGAGCGAGGAAGTAGTGCTGGAGCTTGCGCCTTGTGACGATGATGCCGTAGAGCAGCTTTTGGATGTGCGGGTACCGGACCTTGGCCTCGGAGAGTACCTCACTGGTGAAGTATACCGGTCGCTGGACCGGCAATGTATGACCCTCCTCGTGCCTCTCGACGGCTATGACCGCGCTAACCACCTGAGTGGTTGCGGCCACATAGAGGAGGAGGGGCTCGGGGGAATCGTCACCTTCGGCTGGTCGCGGGGGCACGAGAATTGGTGCAGAAGTCAGCAGCCCCTTCAACTTGGTTAAGGCCTCCTCCGCTTCGGCGGTCCACGCAAAGTGTTCGTCTTTTTTAGCAGGCGGTAGAGGGGTAGTGCTTTTTCCCCTAGCCTCGAGATGAATCTGCTGAGAGCGGCTAGGCAGCCTGTTACTTTCTGCACAGCCCTTGAGGTCACGAATCGGGCCCATCCTCGTGACTGCTGAGATTTTTTCAGGGTTTGCCTCGATCCCCCGTTGTGAGACGATGTAGCCAAGTAGCATGCCTCGAGGCACACCAAAGACACACTTCTCGGGGTTGAGCTTCACATTCTTGGCCCGGAGGCACTCGAACGTGGTCTCGAGGTTGCTGATGAGGTTCCCTACTTTTTTAGGTTTTAACCACGATGTCATCGACGTAGGCCTCGACGGTCTTGCCTATGTGCTCGCCAAAGATGTGCTGCATACATCGTTGGTACGTTGCCCCGGCGTTTCGAAGGCCGAAGGGCATCGTAACATAGCAGTACATACCAAATGGCGTGATAAAAGAGGTCGCGAGCTCATCGGATTTTCTCATCCTAATTTGGTGGTAGCCGGAATACGCATCAAGGAACGAAAGCACTTCGCACCCAGCAGTGGAATCGACGATCTGGTCAATTCTAGGTAAAGGAAATGGAACTTTTGGACATGCTTTATTCAGACCAGTGTAATCTACACACATCCGCATTTTTCCATTCTTTTTCATAACTAGTACAGGGTTAGCTAGCCACTCTGGGTAAAATACCTCCTTGACGAATCCGGCCGCCAAAAGCTTGTGCACCTCCTCGCCGATGATCCTGCGCTTTTCCTCGTCGAAGCGGCGCAGGCGTTGCTTCACCGGTCTGGACCCGGCCTGGATCTCCAAGGCGTGCTCGGCGACTTCCCTCGGTATGCCCGGCATGTCCGAGGGGTTCCACGCAAACATGTCGATGTTCGCGCGGAGAAAGTCGACGAGCACTGCTTCCTATTTGGGCTCGAGGCTGGTACTGATGGTCAGCGTCTTGCCATTGGCCGAGGTCGGGTCGACGGGTATTTGCTTGGTGTGCTCGGCCGGCTCGAAGGTGCTGGCGTGACGCTTTGCTTCTGGGGCCCCCTCGGTGGCCAGAGCTGCCAAGGCTCGAGCGAGTCGAGGTGGACGTTGGCCTCCCCCCGCTCGACGCACTCCACGTCGCAGTGGTATGCGTGCTCGTAGGAGGTGTCAACGGTGATGACCCCTTTTGGCCCCGGCATCTTGAGCTTCAAGTACGTGTAGTTAGGAATCGCCATGAACTTGGCGTAGCCTGGCCGGCCGATGATGGCGTGGTAGGTCCCTTGGAAGCCAACCACCTCGAAGGTGAGCGTTTCCTGTCGGAAGTTTGCCGGCGTGCCGAAGCAGACCGGCAGGTCGATGCGCCCAAGGGGGTGGGCTTTCTTTCCTGGTACTACTCCGTGGAACCCCCCCGACGCTGGGTCGGAGCTGTCCCTTTGAAATCCCCAGGAGGTCGAGGGTCTCGAGGTATATGATGTTGAGGCTCGAGCCCCCATCCATCAACACCTTGGAGAACCGAACGTCGATTATGATGGGGTCGACGACGAGGGGGTAAGCCCCCGGGTTTATGACACGGTCCGGATGGTCGTCACGGTCGAACGTGATTGGCGCATCGGACCAGTCAAGATACTGGGGGGCGTCGTGGTCAAGCGAAAAGATTTCCGGGCGCTCCTTCTTTCTTTCTCGAGCTGAGAGCCCGACGGTCGGCCCCCCGTAGATCATGTAGCAGTCGCGCACCGGGGGGAAGTCGCCATCTGCGTTTCTGCCGCCGCGTCGATCGGTATCCTTTCCCTTAGGCGCGTCTTCCCTCTTATCGCCGAGCTTGGAGTAGTAGCCCTTCAATAGTCGGCAGTCTTTCAACTTGTGGTTTACGGGGCCCCTGTGGTAGGTACAGGGATCCTCGAGCATCTGGTCGAAAACAGCCCCATCGGGGGGGCCTCGAGGCTTCTTAGGCTCGAGGGCGCTAGCGAGCACCTCTTTGTCGTCGTCGTCATCGGCGCCACGCTTCGCCTTCTGGCCCTTGCGTTTGTTTTTCTTCCTTTTGTTGCCGTCATTGTTGTCGTTCTTGGCGTCGTTGCCCTTGTTGGGGCCCTCCGGCGCGATCACCGCCTTGCCTTTGTCCGTGGTACGGCCAAAGAAGGCCCCCACTGCTTCGTCGCCCGAAGCAAAGCTGGTGACGCGATCCATCAGGTCCTCGACCGTCCCGGGACGGTAGCGTCCTAGCTCATGAACAAGCTCTTGGCATGTTGTGCCCGCGAGGAACGCTGAGATGACGTCCTCGTCAGGCACGTGGGGGAGCTCGAGACGCTGCTTCGAGAACCGTCGAGCGAAGTCGCGGAGGGGCTCGTCCGCCGCCTGCCTGCAACGCCGTAGGTCCCAGGGGTTGCCTGGACGCACGCAGGTCCCCTTGAAATTCCCGTCGAAGACCCTGACTAGGTCGGCCCAGTCATGGATCCGATCCGGCGGGAGCCCCTCGAGCCACCGGCGGGCGGTGTCCGAGAGGTAAAGTGGGAGTTGACGTATGATCACGCGGTCGTCGTTCTTCGCTCCGCCCAGTTGGCAGCCAAGGCGGAAGTCCGAGAGCCAGAGCTTGGGCTCAACCTCCCCGTCATACTTCACGATGTTGGTCGGCGGTCGGAAGCGGTCGGGGAGGGTCGAGCTGCGGATGGCCCGGCTGAAGACTCGGGGGCCCGGGGGCTCGAGGACCTGCCGGTCCTCGTCGCTGTCGTAGCGCCCCCCTCGATGGGCGCTATAGCCACGCTCTTGGGCCCCCTTGTCCTTGCGCCGTCGGTTGATGTCGTTGCGGGCGTCGTTGGGGTCTCGAGGCGGCCGGTTGTCGACGATCCGTTCGCGGACTGGCCTAGCTCGAGAGGCGTCCGGCTGGTGGACGGATGCCTCGCGAGCGTCGTGGGGCGTGTCCGCCGGTTTCCCCGAGGCTGCCCCGCGTCGGCGTGACGCCGAGCTCTCGGCCTGCTGTACCGCGGCTGTCTCGAGGAGGTTTTTCATTTCTCCGAGCATGCGCCTGGCATCGGGGTTGGAGACGGCGGGCAGGTCACGGAGCATCATAGCTGCCGCCACCACGTTCTGCCCAGCTCGCGGGAAACATACCTCAGGGCGTGCTGGTGCCCCGTCCTCGAGGATCCGCCGGTGGACCTCTCGAGCCCGGCCTCGAGCTCCGGCTCCTCGGGGCTGGGGTGGTTCCTGCATCAGGGTTTGCCGGAGCTGCAGCAGGTGTCGCCGTTCCTCCTCGGCTTTGGCGATTGCCTCTTGCACTTGTGCGAGTTGCGCCGCCCGGCCATCGTCGTGCTTAGGCGGTACAGCCGGTGCTGGAGGTTCGTCCCTTCCCAGAACGCGTGATCCGCCTGCCGCGTCCACGTCGCTAGGTCCCTCTAGGTCGAGGGCCGGCCTGTCGTCGTCGCCTTCGTCCTCGGTATCGCATACGACTCCCTCGAGTTGGAAGCACTCCCTGGTGGGATCCCAGAGGTCGGGGTCGTGGTAGTCGTATTCGTCAGAGTCGGAGCTGTTGACGGCACACCGCCTTGGCCGATGCTGGGACCGCAGCTCGCGGTACCACTCTCCGACGGTGGCTCGCCGAGGTGGCTCGAAGGGTCGCAAGAAGTCGCGGTCGACGCACGCGGGGTGGACGATTTCCAGGCTGGCCATGGCCTGCAGCAGCGCGCCCGAACGCTGCTCCCGGTCCGCCACCGTCTGGTCCTGATGGCGCTCGTCGAGGCGGTGGGCGTATACAGCCGCAGAGTTGTCGAGGCCGACCAGGAACTGCTGGCGTCGAGCGCGGCGCGACCCGTGCGGGAGGAGGCTGAGCGGCGTCGACGGCGCACGGCTCGGAGGCCTCTGGCTTGGTTCCTGGTCCGTACGCATGATGAATGCGAAGTCGCTAGGCGGGCGTGGGTGCGCCCTGGAGGTCTCCGGCCGCGCGCCGGGCGGGTTTCCCCTTGGGGACCCTGCACCGGCTACGGGGGCGTAGGTGTTTGCCGCGGGCACCGCCTGCGCCCGACGACGACGGTGACGATGGCGCCGCTCGCGACATGGCGACGTGTGGTGGTGCGGGCGACGCGTCACGCCCCCCGCGCGGGGTGGCGTGACACGCACTCCGCCCAGGCCCTCCGTGGAGAGCAGAGTCAGCTCGTTGCCGTTGCATGTGGCCAGGAACTCGAGGCTCCCGAACCAGACGACGGCACCAGCCGAGAACGGAAGAGGGGATGAAGCCATCCAGGAATCAACGAGAAATCGGCTCGGACACGCGAAGTCCCCTACCTGGCGCGCCAACTGTCGGTGTTTCGTACCCGGGGGTGTCACACCAACAAGTAATATGATCGCGTGCTTCTCTTCCTGGATGGTGACGCAAGGGGACACAAGGATTTATCCTGGTTCGGGCAAAGAAGGCCCTACGTCCAGCGGGGGGAGATGTTCTTGTATTACTTGCACCTAAGTGCTTGTACAGGGGAGAATACAAGCTCAGTGAGCGTGGACCGGAGTCCGGACTCGTGTCTGTGCGTGGACTCGTGTGTTGTGTCCGTCGTCCCCTGAATGAGGGCCGTAGTGTCCCCTTTTATAGAGCAAGGGGAGGCCAGGGTTACATAAAAGTATTACAGGTGTCGGGGCGTATGGTGCCCCATACGGAGAAGGGTAGGAACCCTGTCTTGTCGGGGCCACCGGAGCCGATGTGATCGTCGCTGTTGAGGCGTCCTTGGGTCGTGGCTTCCATCCTGGGCGCGGACGTGGTGGCGCGACAAGGCGGGAGCCGTACAACACCCATCCCGGAATGTACAGTACGCGGCGGGGTCCCTTCGGGTCTTGGGGTACCTGTCCTCCAATAGTACGAAAGTAGTTAGGGCTCGAAGGGCACGGAGCCGGCTTCGAGGTGGTGCCACGGGGGCTCGTGGGGCGCGGAGCCGGCCTCGAGGTGTTACAACGCAGGGCTCGAGGGGCGCGTAGCCGGCCTCGAGGGGTTACAGTGCAGGGCTCGAGGGGCGCGTAGCCGGCCTCGAGGAGTTACAGTGCAGGGCTCGAGGGGCGCGTAGCCGGCCTCGAGGGGTTACAGTGCAGGGCTCGAGGGGCGCGTAGCCGGCCTCGAGGAGTTACAGTGCAGGGCTCGAGGGGCGCGTAGCCGGCCTCGAGGGGCTACAGTGCCTGGCTTGGCCGAACAGTGCTGTACTGGTGCCCTTTTGCCCATGCTTGTGGTGAAAACGAGACTTGACCTTTACACCGAGTTACTGTGGTACACGTTGTGCACCAGTGGACATGACTGGAGTAGGTGAAGGCATTAAATGCGCGGTATGGGCTGGTACGTCTGTCTGTACAGCTCGAGGTCCGTGCGTTAAGGCTCGAGGTGTGGGGGCGCGTTCGCCCGAGGCCTGGAGGGCTCGGGCGAGACGGAGAGCGATCGCGTTTGCCCGAGGCCTGGCTGGGAGGGCTCGGGCGAGACGGAGACAGATCGTTCGCCCGAGGCCTGGCTGGGAGGGCTCGGGCGAGACGGAAACAGAGCGTTCGCCCGAGGCCTGGCTGGGAGGGCTCGGGCGAGACGGAGACTGAGCGTTCGCCCGAGGCCTGGCTGGGAGGGCTCGGGCGAGACGGAGACTGAGCGTTCGCCCGAGGCCTGGCGGGGAGGGCTCGGGCGAGACGGAGATAGAGCGTTCGGGTGTTTGCGTTGATTGGGGGTACCCTTTTTTGTACCACCGACAAGAGCGTATCCCCAAAACGATAAAGGAAGGTCCGACTGGCTCATCATAGACCGAACCATGTCTAACAGAGTCCGGTTACGTCGCTCGGACACGCCGTTTCTCTGAGGCGTTCTGGGTGGCGTAAGTTGTGGAACAATTCCGCAACTCTTAAGATGATTGCTAAACTCGTGGCTCAAATATTCGCCTCCACGATCTGATCGCAAGGCCTTAATTTTCTTGCCACGTTGATTTTCTACCTCATTCTAAAATTCTTTGAACCTTTCAAATGTTTCAGACTTGTGCTTCATCAGATAGATATAGCCATATCTGCTAAAATCATCAGTGAAGGTTATGAAGTATTGGAATCCGCCTCTAGCTGTCGTACTCATTGGTCCACATACATCAGTATGTACAAGTTCCAACAAGTCAGACACCCTCTCAGGAAGACCTGTGAAAGGCGACTTGGTCATCTTGCCTAGCAAGCAAGCCTCACATGTCTCGTATGATTCAAAATCAAACGAAGTTAGAATCCCATCAGCATGGAGCTTCTTCATGCGGTTTTCACTTATATGACCCAAACGACAATGCCACATATAGGTAGGACTTAACTCATTAAGCCAAGGCCTTTTAGCAGTTATATTACAGATAGACATAGGTGCATCATCAAGATTTAAAATAAACAACCAATTCACAATGGATGCAAAAGCCGCAAACATATTATTCTTAGAGATTACACAACCATTGTCTTTACTCACAAATGAATAGCCATCCTTCATCAAACATGAAGGTGACACAATGTTTCGACTTAAACATGGAACAAAATAACAATTATTCAACTCCAAAATAAATCCTGATGGGAGGTGTAGTTGCATCGTCTCGACGTTCAACGCAGCAACTCTTGCATTATTGCCCACGCGGAAATCAACCTCTCCTTTTCCAACGCTTCTACCTCTTATCATTCCCTGCATCGTATTGCAAATATGAGCAACCGAGCTGGTATCAAATACCCAAGAATTAATATAAGAGTTAGCGAGGAAAATATCTGTAACATGAACAACAAGTGTATGAGCAGCGGGAGTACCTTTACCACCGCCATCCTTCATCAAGGATGCTAAGTACACCTTACAGTTCCTTTTCCAGTGACCTTTCCCCTTACAGTGGAAGCACTCAGAATTAGCAGTTGGTCCAGCAGTGTCAGGCGCAGGAGGGTTTGGCTTGGAGATCACATCTTTGGCCTTGCCCTTGCCCTTCCTATTCTTCCAAAAGTTGCCCTTCCTTTTAAAGTTGGGCTTGTTTTGGATTGCCATCACATGGCTGCTGCCAGCACCTTTCTTGATGTCTGCCTCTGCTGTCTTAAGCTTGCCACATAGCTCATTCAAGTCCCTCTCCGCACCATGCATATGGTAGTTCGAGATGAAGTTCCCATAGCTAGGTGGGAGAGAAGAGAGAATGAAATCAGTAGCCAGTTCTGGACCAATTGGGAAGCCTAGCTTCTCCAACCTCTGAGTGTAACCAACCATCTTGATCACATGTGGTCCAACTGCTGCACCCTCTGCTAACTTAGTCTCAGCAAGAGACTTAGAAACATTGAACCTTTCAGTTCTAGCTTGAGTCTGGAACATCTCATCTAGCGCTACGATCATATCGTAGGCTGTATGATTATTATCAAACTGCATCTGCAGATCTGGTTCCATGCTAGCAAGCATCAGGCATCCCACTTCAAGATCAGCATCACATGCTTTCTTGTAAGCGGTTTTCTCAGTAGCAGGTGCATTATCAGCAGGTTCCTCTGGTAGTGGGGTGTCTAGAATATCTTCCTTTTTCTCAGCCCTGAGAACAATTCTCAGGTTGCGGATCCAATCCACATAGTTTGTTCCATTCAATTTATCTTTCTCAAGGATTGATCGTAAAGTAAATGGTGGATTGCTAGGTGCCATTGATCTACAACAAAAGTAAATGCAAAATACTAAGACAATGTATCCAAGATAGAGTAAATGATATTAAATCATTAATATAATCTACTCCAACTGAGATCAATATCCCTCTATTGAATCTCAATGATTCAAGACCCAAACTAACAAGTCTACTAGTGAGCTTTAGCATCACTGCTAGTGGACATGGTAGATCGGTAAGCAACTCTTTGCTAATCATATCACATATGACTCTTGTTGTTGGCCAGCATCTCTATGCATGCTCAACTCCTTATGCTTCAAGGTCCCTAACCGTTAGGATGACCTTGTTCAAGCAACCAACCCTTCTGCAGTAAGTATCCGATACGAACCTGCCTGGTCAAGGAAAATTAGTGACACCCTAATTTCATAGGCGCGCCACCGATTGTACAAGACATATGACAGTGCAAGGTTTGGGGAAGCATATGACTTGAACATTACTGAGGGATCGTTCTATACTTTCACTACCGCATGTAGACAATAAACATGAATCATACGTGAAAGTAGAACATAATAAGAGAATAGCATCGACACAGATATGACTTGGTATAGCCCAGTGTTTCTTTGGAGATCTCCATCTCCGCCAATCTGTTCACCATGATGATCTCCATCCACATGGCACATGCACGCCATCCTCCAACGATGAAACCACCGACTAGCTACAACTAGCGTAATTAATTAAGTAATTACATAGTCGCGTGAAGGATCATCATAATTTTGGCACGCAGACCATTACATCAAATGGACAATATATATGTGGCTCCAGCCATATTGTCATAATCACGACATGCAAGTCATGAAACAATTACATACATGCATCACATACACATAAGGGCTATACCAGTCATCAATTCCTGCAAAACAGAGTTAAACGTTCCCGACGTCTAATCTTGAATCGCAGAAAACATAATATTCCCGGCCTTTTTTCGCAAATCTAAATTTAACGAAACCGGTGAGGGCCGGTGAAAATTGGATGTAAAATTTTCTGTAGATCGATTTTCGTTTAAAGATCATCTCAATCCGATGTCGTATGCAAAAGTTACGGCTGTTTTACCGAACAACGCTCTTTTGCAGATGCCGCGGTACATCTCATGCACCTGGTTCTTGATCTAGATTCGATTCGATCAATCTGATTGATCTCTATCTTGCCATGGTTGGATTTACACGTATCACTTAACTCCGATGGCGGAATTCCGACCGGTAGGAGTAGATCGTTACATGACCAACACAGCAAGATCACGAATCAAGATCAGAGACTGATCTATAACCGTGCATATCTGTATATGCACACAACCGAATATATAACGAGGCAGTAATGGCTCCGATACCACTGATGGGTTATGGGGATGCTACGCTAGCCGGATGCTACCGCTGTGGTAGCCGAAAAACAGTTCCGCTAGGTTAGCCGAAAAGCTACATTAGCCGAATGCTACACTAGCCGAATGCACAAAAATTTCGACCCCATAAACCAGGAACTACTGCTAGTTATAGATCATGGGATTACCACTAGACGCGCAGGTGCAGCGGAAGATGTCTCGGTGTAAACGTGCGCGTCGCAGCGATGCCATGTAGATGTTCACGTCCGTCCTTCACGTCTCCATGTGCGGTTCGTCCTTGTGCTCCAGATGCAGCACCTCCGAGGTATCCCACACGTACAGGGAGGAAGCGTCACACCTCCAGACTGCTAGGTCTGCGAGGAGCAATAGGCACGGGCGTGGGGTGGGTGACGGCTGTCAACAACTGACGTGTGTTCCAACCCTGGTCGCCCCACCCCTCTTTATATAGGCGTCCCTAATGAGCCCACCGACCTGGAGGCCCATTAGCAAACCCTGATCCCGGTCTGACTCGAGTCCAACTCGAATCAGGCTTCCAGCCCCTTAAGCGTGCGACCCTATGGGTTCACGCACACATAGACATGGCCCGAGTACTCCTACTCGCCCGATAGTTGACAGCGGCCTCTAGCAAGACGTGTCAACTCCTATGTATACGCAAAGATCATATCTGACGAACCACCACGATCACATATACGCAATTCCCTTGCCACACAATATTTGGTCCAACTCATAGGTTAACACTTAACCTAAGCACGGCCATGCATTTTATGATCCAATCATTTGAGTGGTCCAGTGATATCTCTCTCGCATGAAGAGGGGCAAATCCCATCTTGATCGTCTATGTCTCACAGCATACTTCCTGACAAACCCGAAGACTATCTTTATAACTACCCTGTTACGAAGTAGCGTTTGATAGTCCCTAAGTAAGTCGATTCATATCTTGAGAACATACCACAATCTCAGGTCGAAGGACATAACGTATACGATGTGTAAAGAGATAATAAGAACATCTCACGTTGGGTCAGTCCAGCCCCATGTCATACATGTGCCCACATTATTAGTTTGACATCTCCATGTCTATGACTTGTGAAACATAGTCATCAACTAATACATGTGCTGATCTAATATTCATGTGTGTCCTCACATGAACTCCGATCAGGGACAACTATCGAATAACCATACAAGTAAAAGAGTTTCACAGACAATTCACATAATTGCCAATCAATACAAGTTGTCTTTAATGGATATTCAATGAACATATAATATATCATGGATACAATAGAAATATCATCATCTCTATGATAACCTCTAGGGCATATTTCCAACAGTCTCCCACTTGCACTAGAGTTAATCTTTTAGATATCTAATACTCATGGACCTCACGTGCGCCTCATGCTTAGGCTGTGGAAGAGCCTTTGTCAAAGGATCTGCTACATTCAAATCCGTATGTATTTTGCACATCTTAATCTCATCTCTTCCAATGAACTCTCGAATGAGGTGAAATTTCCGCAGTACATGTTTGTTCTTCTGGTGATTCCTTAGCTCCTTAGCCTGCGCGATCGCCCCATTGCTATCACAATGTAGAGACAATGGGCTAGACGCATTTAGAAACACACCAAGATCAATGAGGAACCTCCTCATCCAAACACCTTCCTTTGCAGCTCCACTAGCTGCAATGTACTCGGCTTCTGCTGTAGAATCAGACACGGTCTCCTGCTTGGAACTTTTCCAACTAACTGCACCACCATTTATTGTAAACACAAAACCTGATTGAGATTGTGAATTATCTGTGTCAGTTTGGAAGCTAGCATCGATGTAACCATTTACAACGAGCTCCTCCTCACCTCCATAGATTAGGAACACATCTTTAGTCCTTCTCAAGTACTTAAGGATGTTTTTAGCAAGTGTCCAGTGACTCTCACCTGGATTAGCTTGATATCTGCTCGCAACACTTAGAGCATATGAGACATCTGGGCGCGTACATATCATGACATACATGATGGAACCAATAGCCGAAGCATATGGAACCTTACTCATGCGCTCTCGCTCATCAGTTGTCGAAGGACACTGTTTCTCGCTAAAGCGCATGCCATGTGACATAGGCAAGTACCCTTTCTAGGAATGTTCCATGTTGAACCGCTTCAACACCTTGTTAATGTACGTTTCTTGGCTTAATCCTATTAGCCTCTTTGACCTATCTCTATAGATCTTAATGCCCAGAATATATGTTGCATGGGAGACTTAAGGATGCTCCGGGGCTTGCCTTGAGTGAAGACCGAGGCCTCGTGGGAGGGGCTCTCGGGCAAGTTAGTTTCCTGTCCAGGGTCGACCTCCTCGGTTTGATGCAGTTCCGGGATCTCTTGTTCGGCGCTTGCTTCCTGCTCCGGGGTCGGCTCCGAGACTGTCGATCCTATTTGCAATGTGGTACATAATTATATAATGCAAGATGCGAGGTGTTGGTATGAAAAGTATTATTTCTTGCAAACCAACAAAACCAACTTATTGAACCACTTTTGATATTGAGGTAAATACTTATTTACCTTGCAAAACCGAAATTGTTAATTCAATTATTTCTTATTTAATATTTCCAAAAGAAACTCAGGCTTGAACTGCAAGTGCATTATTCTTAACTCAGAAAAATCCACAAAAATGCCAGAAAGCAACTAACACAAACTAAATCTCACTGAATAATTTTCAGCAAGAAATAAAATACAGAACAGCGGCTACAAAAAGATGAAATACACTACTTAAAAAGTGCTTTGAACTAACTTTTCACACAAAAGTGTCAAACAGCAGATTTCATAATTTTCCTAGCTTCATCTACTCATAAACATTCTACTGTAGAAAATTTACTGTCAAAGCATAAACACATAAACCTACACAAAATAAACAAATTTTACTCCAGATAAACCACTTGAACTACAACCCTGCTGGAAAAGGGTGACATGCTCATTTTCATATTTTTCCCAGGTTCTATTCCACATTTCATATTTATCAAGGAAGTTCCATGAACAGAAACATTATATTATTTCCTACATGAATTTCCTAAGAAAACCACAGAAAATCACATCTGTACAGCAACTTTACATTTTTCCATACAACACTCTAGCTTAACATTTTTCCTAGCTGGAACATCACACACAGAGACTGCACAAATTTTCCCATATTTTATTTTTACATATAAGACACCTTAACACTTATTCCAAAAAAACATCCAAAAAGGACTTTAAACACTAACAGACACTTTTTCTACATAAACAGTGCCTCATATATTTTTCACAGACACATAACCTGATAAGAAACCTTCACAAATTTTTCCATGAATTAATTCAATCAGGAAACATATAAACTCATTTATTTAAACACAAGCACATAAACTGAATTAATTAAAAACAGTAGAATAAACCTTCACCAAAAATACTTTTATATTTTTCCGTGATAGATCTACCCATGAACAAGCTAACAAAACTGGAAGCACCTCAATTGGACCTTTAAAACGTGCTACACAAAAATCACAAGCTTTCCTGGAAATTAAAACAAAAAGGAAAAACATTTGAAATCTCCCGGCCCAACTCACGTAGACCCGGTCCATAGACCGTGAGCGGCTGACGCGTGGGACTGCGTGGTCAATGGGGCCCAGCAGTCAGAAAGAGAAAACAGGGGAGTGGGTTTGACCGCACGGTTCTCGCCGGCGGTGGGGTGGAGCTCGGCGTGTTCCCCGTGACGAGGCGGGCCGAGTGGTGGTGATGGTTGGGCTAGTGCATGGCCGTAGCTCGCCGGCGGCGAGCGATGACGGACGGCGGCGGCGTTGACGCGCGGCTACGCCGTTTCCAGCGTTCACCGGCCAAATTAACGGGGGCGATAGCTTACGTGAACCTTAGGAAGGCTACTAGAGGGGTTGGTTCGGCTGTAGGAGCACCTATGGAGCTCGACCACGTGCGCGGCCATGGCGCTCGATCGGGCAAGAGTGGGAGGCTAAAGGGCGGTAGAGACCTCGCGGAGGCGTGTTCTCACCGTGCCTTGGCCTGATGAAGCTTGTTGGTGAAGGAGGGAGGCGGCGGAGCTTTGGTCGGGGAAGAACGGCTTCGAGCTCCGGGCGGCGTCAATGGCACCGGCGGCGGAGCTCCTTGGGTTCCGACGTTGGTGAGGCTCGGCGTGTGGTGCGGAGGTGCGCAACGCGTGTGCGAGGTGAGGGTGGAGTGGCGAGTGGGAGGAATCAGATGGTGGTGCTCGGGCGAGGTCGGAACGGAGAGGGGAGGGTGGCGGTGGCGAACAGCGGCGAACGGGGAGCGTTCGGCTTGCGTTCGGGTGCGGGAGAGAAAGGAGAGCTGGGGCGCGGCTCGTGCGAAAGATGATTGAGAGGGAGAGGGGCGCGGTGCGCTCGTGTTTTGCTCGGCCGGCGGCAATGCGCGGTCGTGGCAGGGGCCATGGCGACGCGACGTCTTGCAGCGAGCGGCGCGAGCGGTGAGGCGGCGCGACAGGCGAGGCGGAGCGGGAGTGGCCGGGGAAGATCGTTGCGTGATCGTGGAGGCAAAGATCGGGCGAGGAGTGGGCGAGGGGGATTTGGTGCAGGACTTGGCGGCCACGCGTCGGTTTGGCCGGCGTACGGCGCGGCCGCGGTCAGAGCGACCGACGCGTCGTGCGCGGGCGGGCGCGCGCGTGGGCGCGAGCGAGGCACGGGCGAGTGTGGGCCGGCGCAGTGCGGAGCTGGGCCGAAAGGCTGGTTGGGCCAAAAGTGAAACGCCGGGAAAAATTGTTTTCCTTTTTCTTTTTCCAAAAACTTTTCAAACTTTGACCATTCAAAAACAGTTTCAAAAACTCCAAACTAGGCTTTGACCCAAAAATAAAAGTTGCTCAAGATAATTTTCTCTACAACTTTCATATAAGGTACTTTTGCTGAAAATCATTTTCTCAAACTCCACAAAATAAAGCCAAATCTTGAGCTATAAATCATTTTGTTTTCAAACTTTTTAGTTATCAAACCACTTTGAACTAGTTCAACGTGTCAATATAAAAAGTGTTGTACTCAACATTCTCCATTGTGTAAAATTATTTGCCAAGATAGAAATTCAGTTAAACAGTCAAATCCAAAAGAAACCTAAGATCCAATAAACAACAAAAGACAAAAAGCACTCTTATGCACATGAAATGATGCAATGCTTTGCTTTTGCATTTTAATAGCTAAATGCAGTTCCTAATGTAGTGCTTGACACATGGGTGTCACACATAGGGTGAGCATACGGTCCAACACTGGGGTTAGTGAAGTACGAAGAATACCAGTGTTGGGCCGGCTGCTCAAAAGAACGGTTAGTAGAAAAACCATTCCTAGCACGCCTACAGGGGAAGCGATCACCACATTGAGGAAAACGTGGTCCACTAAGGAAAGAGCGTTCATCGCGATACTCAAAACGTGGTGGGGGAAAACGCTCTACAACAAAGCCACCACCATGGGGTCCATAGCCTACAACTGCAGGCTCCCGCCGGGCACGTCCTCTCCGCTTCCTAGGCCTGGGAACATGAGGTTCTGGACCTCTGGGCCTAGCAGCACGCCTCTGAACGTTCGGCGCATGTACATCATGGAAAGGATGGTACATGTCCGCATTGTTCATCTCCCTAGCACGACGCGCCTCTCTCTTGCGCCGAAAGCAGAACTCACTCAAGTGTCCATCTCTCCCACAGTGCTCACAATGGTACCTCACCACTCTCAAAGGGGGTTGTTGGTACACACGGTTGTGGGTGTGGATCACCTTGCCCTTCTGTGGCATAAGCTCCTGTTCATCTCCCTAGCACGACGCGCCTCTCTCTTGCGCCGAAAGCAGAACTCACTCAAGTGTCCATCTCTCCCACAGTGCTCACAATGGTACCTCACCACTCTCCCACTCAAAGGGGGTTGTTGGTACACACGGTTGTGGGTGTGGATCACCTTGCCCTTCTGTGGCATAAGCTCCTCCTAGATAGGTGGCATTGTGTCCAGCTTGTTTTTCAGGTGGTTTGGTTTGGGAGCCCATTGCTGGTTCTTGGGTGGAGCTCGTGGAGGTTCTTCATACACCCCATCCTTGGTGTTAGGCTTGAGAGGCTCTTTGGGTGAAGCTTGGTAAGTTTGGGAGTAGTGGTGGAGTTGGGCTTCTTACATGGGTTTAGACCACTCGACTCTCCAATCTTCCCAAAAGCAGAAAGATCAACACCCGGAGCAAAACCTACACCAGGACCTCCAGCAGCTCGCTTAAATTGGGAGATCATCATCCCGAGCTGTGGGCTCACCACTAGACACCCATGACAAGATGGTCCGAAGGTATGTGTTTTCTTCCTCGGTTTGCATCTTGTCATGCTTCACGTTTGCGATCTCCATCTCCAAACCCTCACAAAGAACACACCTAGCCACACATGTGCTACCTGAGTCGGCCCCTTCAAGAGACACAATCTTCGCATTCTTCTCTGCCAACTCAGTTTGCAAGACAGGACAAGTCTTGCACGCACCCAACAGCATGGGTCTAGCCCTGAGCTCATCCACCTCTCCTACCAACGCAGCATACTTACCTCTCAAAGTGAGAAGGTCAGCCATGTGCTTGGTGCACATCTCACACTCCACCTCCTCAGAAACGACCACGGTGGACTTAGCAAACTCAAGCTCCTTCACCGTGTCCTCCCACTTCTGCCTAAACTCCTTGCGCTCTCTAGCAGCACGCCTAAGCAACTTGTCCTGACTAAGCAAGGCAGTAGTAAGCTTCTCAACCTCAGCAGAAAGCTTGTCATGGGTGAGAGATACCTGGGAGGTGTCGTCGTCATCGTTCGGAGGGGAGTCCTCCAGCTTGCCGTCGACCTCATCACCAAGGGCCACGGTGCAGAGGCCGTCATCGTCGGCGAAGAAGCAGAGACCGTTCAGCTTGTCCTCGATCCTCTTCTTCTTCTCGGACTCGTCATCGCTTGAGCAAGCGGAGTCGTCATCCGAGCCGTCGACGTCGCTGAGCGTCGCGAAGAACGCACGCTGCTCAGCCTGGGCCTTCTCCAAGTACTTCTTCTTGATGTACTCCTTGTCAAAGCCGCCCCTCCGCTTGTGCCTCGCGGGGACGTACTTCTCCTTGCGCTTGCCGGAGTCGTACTTGTGCCCATGATCGCCCTTCCCAGTTGTGTGCTTCTTCTTGGGACAGTTGGCGATGAAGTGGTCGGGGTCGCCGCACTGATAGCATCCTGAGCGTCCTCCTCCGCGGCGATGGTTCATGCGGTTGTTGTGAAACCGCGAGAACCGGTTGGCGAGCAAAGCCAACTCGTCATCCCCCAAAGACTCCAACTGGTCCTCTGTGACAGAAAAGAGTGAAGAAAGTGCAAATCCTCCAGAGGGGTTAGCAGAAGAGCCAGAAACCAAAGCCATAGTCGGGCCAGAAGGATTTTCATATGAAGCCCTCGACATGGCGTCAATCTCACTAGACTTGAGCTTACTAAAAAGCTAGTCACAAGTGAGGGTCTCATAGTTAGGCGATTCGATGATTGCCTGGACCTTTGAGTCCCACACCGACCGATCAAGAGTGTGCAAAATCTTCAAAGCCCTCTCATGATCGTCAAAAGGCAACAACTCCTTGTTCGCTCTCATCTTGTTGACAATGACCTGAAAGCGAGCGAATAAACTCTCTATGCTCTCGCCAGGCATGTGTCGAAAGTTCTCGTACTCCCGCTTGTGCGACTCGTAGAGACGAGATTTGACTTGAGAGGTTCCCTCATGGAAGCGCATGAGGGTCGCCCAAATCTCACGAGCCGTGCGGAGGTGAGAAACGCAATCAAACTCGGACATGCTCAGATAGGAGAAAAGAGCATTACGCGCTCGGCTATTGGCATCGTGCTCATCCATCTGAAGCTGAGTAACACGAGCAGCCAAGACAACGTAATCGTCCCTGTTGCAAATCTCCCAAACAGAAGAGTCCATGCTCTGAAGATAGGCCGACATGCGTATCTTCCAATACGCATAGTTCGTCCCATCAAAGAACGGCGGTTTGCCCACGCCGCGATCCATGTCGCCTTCTGTGGATCTGGAACCGGCTAAGGTGGAAGATCCTTAACCCGCTCCGATACCAATTGAAGGACCGAGAAAGCACTAGCAAGGCGACCAGAGGGGGGGTGAATGGGAGCCAACAAAATTTCTCTCGAAACTTTGGCCAAATGTCCCAAGATCAACCCCGAAAGCTACGACCGAAACCGTGATGCCCACGACCCTTGGAAGAGGGTGGATGATCCCTAGGATCACAGCGAGGCACCACAAAGCGATAGCGAACCAAACACCAAAAGCTCCAGCACAAGTTCGACCCTTGAGAACCGAGTCCCGAACATAGATAGACGGCTACGTCGAGAAATCCCCAAATACCGATGCTAACAAGTAGCAAAGATACCTAGAGAGGTTCCTTGGTCAACTCTAGGGCCAAACGAGATGTCTGAAACCAAGCCAACAAGTCGGGAGAGGAAACACACTAAACTGGAGGATACAGCAGGATCCCGGACTGTCCGCCGGTACGGTCGTGGACTGTCTGCCCAGTGGCGGACTGTCTGGGCTTAGGTCGCGGACTGTCCGCCGGCCAAAAGAGCAAAACCGCACTGCTGCTGAAGTCCCCTGGACAGTTCCCGGACTGTCCGCGAAAACCAATGGCGGACTGTCCGCCAGTCAAACTTCGGGACTGTTCACCGAGACACACAGCCACTGCTCGGCTGAGTCCCGACGCGTGGACTGTCCGCCGGTCAAACCGCGGACTGTCCGCGAATGTGAAGAGAGGGCGATTTCAGTCGCCTTCTCCCCGAATCTCTCCAAATTCGATCCCAATCAAAATCCCACGTTCCCAAACTTGGAGAAGATGATCACGGGGTAGTTAGAAGACTATCCCCAAGAAATCATCTGCTGAAATCAATTCAATCACCGGGAAATCAAAAAGGGAAGATCAAGAACGAAAAAGCGCCACGAAAATGAAATCAACCCGATCTACTTGTTCGTGAGGAGCTAGATGAATTCCTTCGGTGGAAATGATCTCCTCACTATAAAGAACAAGTTGATTCAAACGGATTTCGCAAAGACGCACTAGAGAGGGAGATTGAGCGACGGGAAAAACGCGAAGAAAAGAAGAACGCGAAGAACACGGACCAAAACGCGAATCAACACATCGATCTGCAAACGTGTGGCTACCACACGCTACAACAGTGAGGTTACGGCCTCACTTCCTC
Source organism: Coix lacryma-jobi var. lacryma-jobi (assembly GCA_009763385.1). NCBI lineage: Eukaryota > Viridiplantae > Streptophyta > Magnoliopsida > Poales > Poaceae > Coix > Coix lacryma-jobi. The sequence goes on from CM019826.1 coordinate 142,683,100, forward strand.
AAAATTTCTAGTACACAGAGGTATGTTCTCTGCGGATCTCAGCTAGCTACAGCAGGGGATTGGGAGAGCAGGAAACCCTAGAAGCAAAGAGCAAATGACTGAGATAGATGGGGAGGTGGGTGTCTCCCCCTACTTATCCTAATTCTAACTATTCCTAATTCCCACTCTACCCCTAACTACTTACAAAGCGAACCAGCTAAACCCTAAGGTTATTCTGGACCAACTCGATGGTAGGTGGATCCGACGGCTACGCCCGCACAACTGGTAGTGTTGCCTCGACGCTACCTCACCGATTGCGGCCACGTGCCGCCACCGCTCTGCGTCCTCTTCACGAACTCCGCCCCCGGTTTTGTGGCCGAAACCGGGAAACCAGGCCTTCACGTCCACCCCCGGTTTTGAGGCCCAAATCGGGAAACCAGCCACCAAGTCCATGCCCTGGTTTTGAGGCCAAAACTAGGAAACCCGCCAGCGCCCAGGTTTTGAGGCCCAAACCTGGAAACCGTCCTCAGCCCGAGTTTTGTGGCCCAAACTCGGCAAACCCGCAGCACCCAGGTTTTGTGGCCCAAACCTAGAAACCGTCCACCCGATGGTTTTTCTCTGGCTTTACCACCAAACTGAAGCTGTAGAGGGGATGCACCGCCCGTGCACCCCGTCCACCGACACGTGTCCCCAGGTCCTTGACCCGAGCAACACCATGTCCTGCAAGTCTTCGCTCGTCGCTGTCCCAGGCTGCCAGCTGCCACAGCTGATCCTCAGGCCACCGGTCCCTCAGTCCAAGCCTCATGTCCGCCCTTCACCGCTCCCGGTCCATCGGCACGACACGTCTCTACTTGACCATCACCTTGCCCTCGATCACTGTCTCTGTGCTCGACACCTGCACAACATAAGCCAAAGAACCTGCGATCAAACCCGTTGATAATCACTCATCACTCGACACTCGACATACACCCATGTATTCGCAAGCTCTCCCGAGCCGGACCAACAAGGTCCATGTGCAAAAGCTCTCCAGGGCGCTTGGTCATGACCTGAGTCACTGGATGGGGGGAGCGGCAACCATCTTCCCATGTCTACAAGAGTGGCAAACAAGATCCTTCTCCATATGCAACTTGGGCAATCCTCGGATTAGGCCAAGTGAACTAAGCCTTGCAAGCAAGTCGAAGCTCAAATGTCCAAGTCTCCTATGCCACATCCAAAGATCAGAGGAGGAAGGTCCAGCCACAAGACAACGAGAAGTGCCAAAAGACTCCGAGAAATTCGCACGAAAGACTTTTCGAAAGGGCGAAATCATACAAACAAGATTGCCCTGAGGATCCAAAATACGACTGAAATTCGGTTTAAAACGAATCTCATAGTCATCATCAAAGAGTTGCGAAACAGAAAGAAGGTTAAAATGCAAGTTAGAAACAAGAGCCACATCGCGCAACACAAAGTGCTCATTAACTCGCACCGACCCATGAGACAAACCTTACCTTTGCTATTGTCGCCGAAGGTGATAAACTCCTTTTCGGCGACTGGACTAAGACTGGAGAACCACTTGGCATTTCCGGTCATGTGCCTCGAGCAACCGGAATCCACCAACCAAACGTCCTCCAATCATTTTACCTACATCAATAAAAAGACATAGGGTGAGAATACGGTCCAACACTGGGGTTAGTGAAGTAGGGAGAATACCTGTGTTGGACCGGCTGCTCAAAAGAACAGTTAGCAGAAAAACCATTCCTAGCGCACCTATGAGAAGAGTGATCACCACGCTGAGGAAAACGTGGTCCGCTGGGGAAAGAGCGCTCACCGCGATACTCAAAACGCAGTGGGGGAAAGCGCTCAACTAGAAAGCCACCGCCATGGGGTCCATAGCCTACAACTACAGGCTCCCGCCGGGCACGACCTCCTCGCGGCCTAGGCCTAGGAACTTGAGGTTTTGGACCTCTAGGCCTAGCAGCACGCCTCTGAACATTCGGCGCATGTACATCATGGAAAGGATGGTACATGTCCGTGTTGTTCATCTCCTTTGCGCGGCGCGCCTCTCTCTTGCGCCGAAAGCAAAACTCACTCAAGTGTCCATCTCTCCCACAGTGCTCACAGTGGTACCTCACCGCTCTCATAGGGGGTTGTTTGTACTCACGGTAGTGGGTGTGGATCACTTTGCCCTTCTGTGGCATAAGCTCCTCCTGAATGGGTGGCATGGTGTCCAGCTTGTTCTTGAGGTGGTTTGGTTTGGGAGCCCATGATTGTTTCTTGGGTGGAGCTCTCGGAGGTTCAACAAAGACCCCATCCTTGGTGTTAGGCTTGAGAGGCTCTTTGGGTGGAATCTTGGTAAGCTTGGGAGTAGTGGTGGAGTTGGGCTTCTCACATGGGTTAAGACCACTCGACTCTCCAATCTTCCCAAAAGATGAAACATTAACACCCGGAGCAAAACCTACACCTGGACCTCCAGCAGCTCGCTTGAATCGGGAGATCATCATCCCGAGCTGTGGCTCACCACTAGACCCATGACAGGATGGTCCGAAGGTATGTGTTTTCCTCCTCGGTTTGCATCTTGTCATGCTTCACATTCGCAATCTCCATCTCCAAACCCTCACAAAGAACACATCTAGACACACATGTGCTACCCGAGCTGGCCTTCTCAAGAGACACAATCTTGGCATTCTTCTCTGCCAACTCGGATTGCAAGCCCGCATAGGACTTGCACGCACCCAACAGCAAGGATCTAGCCTTCAGCTCATCCACCTCTCCTACCAACACAGCATACTTGCTTCTCAAAGTGAGAAGGCCAGTCATGTGTGTGGTGCACATCTCACACTCCTCATCGGTAACAACTACGGTGGACTTGACAGATTCAAGTTCCTTCACCGTATCCTCCCACTTCTGCCTAAACTCATTGCGCTCTCTAGCAGCATGCCTAAGCAACTTATCCTGACTAAGGAGCGCGGCAGTAAGCTTCTTGACCTCAACAGAAAGCTCGTCGGGGGTCTGAGATACCTAGGAGGTGTCGTCGTCGTCATTCCGAGGGATCTCCTCCAGCTCGCCGTCGACCTCCTTGCCCAGGGCCATGGTGCAGAAGCCCTCGTCGTCAGCGAAGAAGCAGAGGCCGTTGAGCTTGTCCTCGATCCTCTTCTTCTTCTCGGACTCGTCATTGCTTGAAGAAGTGGAGTCGTCATCCGAGTCGTCGACGTCGTTGAGCATGGCGAAGAACGCACGCTGCTCAGCCTGGGCCTTCTCCAAGTACTTGGTCTTGATGTACTCCTTGTTGAAGCCGCCCTTCCGCTTGTGCTTCGCGGGGACGTACTTCCTTGCGCTTGCCAGAGTCGTACTTGTGCCCATGCTCCGCCTTGCCGAAGACTTGCTTGTTCTTCTTCGGGCAATTGGCAATGAAGTGGTTGGGGTCGCCGCACTCGAAACATCCCGAGCGTCCTCCTCCACGGCGACGGTTCATGCGGTTGTTGTGAAACCACGAGAACCGGTTGGCGAGCAATGCCAACTCGTCATCCCCCATGAACTCCAGCTGCTCCTCTATGACAGAAAGAAGAGAAGAGAGTGCAAATCCTCCAGAGGGGTTAGCAGAAGAACTAGAAACCAAAGCCATCGATGGGCCAGAAGGATTTTCATAAGAAGCCCTCGCCATGGCATCGATCTCACTGGACTTGAGTTTACTGAAGAGCTCATCGCACGTGAGGGTCTCATAGT